>WNNJ02003224.1:0-66861 GCA_012934845.2 Pomphorhynchus laevis
TTATAAAATATTATATTACGTTATATTTATTATAAATATAAGTATATATAGAATTACAGTAACGTACAGAATAAAATAGTTATCAAAATTTTTATATAATATATATTATTAAGTTATATATTATTACGTTATATTTATTATTATAAATATATTTTATTGATAATATAAATATAATATTTAAGTAATATTATCTAATATTAATTCCAGGCAGTGAACATAATACAAATATATTATTTTTAAATATATGAAATAATTTGTTTCTAATTGTCAAAATGCATCAAGCTGTAAAGCAATTGATTTCATCAGAAACCAATTAAAAATAACATCAAAATGAAGAGATAATTGATCAATTTTAGAAATAATATAACATTAAATTATTATAATTAATATCTACTAAATATTATAATTAAAATATAATTAATTTGCGTCAAATATTACCTTAAATATTATTGCACATAATGTCGTTCCTGTTTTTACCACCTTAGGTGGCAAAATACCCTTTTCTATTAAAAGATCGTTTCTAAATGTTGAAAAATAAGTCAATAATACAAATTAGTAAAGTATAAATAAATTACTGTACAAATTACTTTACAAATCTGGCAGAACATGTGGTAATAAAAGTAAAATTTTAAAATATTTTACCGCGACACGTTTGTAAAATTTAATCCTTCCCGAGCAAAATCAACAGACATCATCTATAACATTAGAAATTTATAATCAACGAAATAAATTTCGATAAAAATATGAATTTAAAATACAAAAAATAAAAAAAATAAAAAAAAGCAAACTGATGTTTATCAGGAATACATTATGAATGTATAAAGCACGTGCAAATTAAAATATTTGTATTAATAATTTAATAATAATTTTAATATTGATATATAAATATGTTAAAGTTATAAATACAAGAAGAAAGTTCCTAATGTTCAGTCTGATAACAATTATTCCTGTCAGTTCCAGATTATTCCTGTAAGTTCCAGATTTTTCCTGTCAGTTCCATATTATATCTGTCAATTCCAGATTATTCACGTCAGCTCCAGATAATTCGTGTCAGTTCCAAATTATGCAGGTAAGTTCCAATTATTCCAGTAAGTTCCAGATTATTCCTGTCAGTTCCAGATTATTCCTGTCAGTTCGAGATTATTCATGTCAGTTCGAGACTATTTTTGTCAGTTCGAGATTATTCCTATCAGTTCCAGATTTTCCCTGTAATTTCCAGATTATTCCTGTCAGTGCCAAATTTTTCCTGTAAGGTTCCAGATTATTCCTATCAGTTCAAATTATTTCCATAGATTCCAGATTATTCCTGTCAGTTCCAAATTATTCCTGTCAGTTCCAGTTTATTCCTGTCAGTTCCAAATTATTCCTGTCAATTCAACATTATACCTGTCAGTTCAAGATTGATCCTGTCAGTTCAAGATTATACCTGGCAGTTCAAAATTACTCCTATTAGTTCCAGATTTCTCCTGTCAGTTCCAAATTATTCCTGTCAGTTCCAGATTTTTTTGTAAGTTTCAGATTATTCTTGTCAGTTCCAGATTTTTCCTGTCAGGTCCATGTTATTCCTGCCAGTTCGGATTATACCTGTCAGTTCCAAATTATTCCTATCATTTCCTTGTTATTCTTGTCAGTTCCTTGTTATTAATGTCAGTTTCTGATTATTCCAGTCAGTTCCATATTATACTTGTTAGTTCCGGTTTATTTCTGTCAGTTCGGCTTGCTACACTTGTGAAGAGTGAAACTCTAATTTAAACTTTAATTAGAGTGAAACTCTAATTATAATTTAGCTTAATCTCCCGATAAAAAATCATGCATAGAAAAGCTCGATCTCAGATTATTTCTGTTCCTGATCACAATCTTCTACGTAGGAATACATTGACGACTATACCAGTTTGGATGTTTGATGTCATTGTAAAGACTGTGACGTATGGACTATTGTTGGAGTTAAAATATGAAAACCGCTCAGAGTATCAACGTAAACTGTTTACATGTTTTTGTTTATAAGTACAACTTCTACAGCTATCCTGCTCCTCCACTTCTGTCTCGCACACGACCACTCAAACCGATACTGTTTTTGGCGTTTCTCTCGAATTAACACATGACTTCGCATCGTATAATCCTATTCTTAAACTAACTCTCACACAAACCTCCCGTTTGACTATGGATCAAACTTCCATGCATTTTAATCATCCTAACAATGCTAGCTGTAAATTTTGTCATATTGAAAATCAAAAATGAGCGAAGAAGAGAGATTACAATTGGCATTCGATAACAATATTTTCAAAACAATTTATATTTACGATGGAAAAATGCAAGAATTCTTCTGATGGTCATGTCTGGAGGTATTACACACCTCAATGTATTAAGCGTCATGAAAGATTCTCCCATTTCCCCCATTTTCCCCTTTCCGCCTTGTAACTTTCTTGTAACTTTCATGTAACTTTCTTTCCCTACAACGCATCGTCAACGCAGCCGTCCGAATTCTCCTCTGTCTTCGTCATGTTGATCATACATCCTACCATCTTGCTTCTCTCGATCTTCCCACAATTTATTGTCGTGTTCAAATTCGTCTTCTTATCGTTGCTTTTCGCCTTGTAACTTTTCATACCCCTTCATTTTTCAATCTTCCTTTTCTTGATAATTCTCGTCCTGTTTACTGTTCCTTGCGTTCCTGTAATTCCCTTATTTTACATGTCCCAAACGACTCTACCTCATTTGGACTCCGCTCCTTCATTGTGGCTGCTCCTCTATCGTGGAACCATCTGCCCATTCAAATACGCCAATCAACTTCCCTGCCGTGCTTCAAACGACAAATCCGATTCCATTTAAACAATTTATCTGCTTGACTTTTTCATTTTTGTTTGTGGACCTGTAAGCGTACAGCTTGTACGCATTTGCCACATTAAATAAATTTGTATTATTATTATTTTTATATCGTACCTCATCTTTCTTATTCATTTCACATCTAAATACATATCATACTTATTTATTCTCTTCACATACTCATTAATCTACTTCCTCCTAATCATGTCTCAAGGATTTACATTCCTTCGTCAAAATCATCTCCAGTAACATCTCCGATCAACCGATTCAACACTCCACTGATGTCACAGATTTTCCAAATTATCTTAATTCTCCATTGAGCACCCCTGTCATTTCCACTTCTACCTGCTCTTCTGCCTCTACTCCAAGCAGCTCTGTTCTCCACCACTTCCACGAAATCGTTTTCCTTCGCGCGATCGCTGTATAATCATATCAAACTTAAAGCTTTCCGAATCTGCTTCTCCACAATCTCGCCTCGATGATAATGTATTTGTTTAAGGTACATCCTATCAAATATTCTCCATAATGATAATTCATTCCTCGTCATTAATATCGCTCCATAATATTTTATCCGTATAAACAAATTCACTAAATACAATGATCTAAGTCCAAATTTCGGGGTCCATTATTTTGGAACCCGAAAAGTCCAAAATAATGTGGATCCTCCCCCGTAAACCAAACATATATCCTCCCACTGTATATTTTGCCTCATCGATCATCCCCATAGTCCACAATCTCACTTTCTTAGGCTTCCATTTCGATGATCACCTTTCCCTTAAACCCTTCGTCCGTGACAAGGTCCGCTCATCTAACTTAATTCTCCGTGACATCCGCCGTATCCGCCCCCTTATCGACTTCCGTTCTTGTATGTCTCTTCTTTCATCGCTTATTTTCCCTAAAATCGATTACTGCCTTAGCCTTTTCGCCAATTCTCCAAAATCCATCATCCTACCCCTACAACGAATAATCAACACCGCCGTTCGAGTGCTCTTTCGTCTCCGTCGCTTCGACCACACATCCACATATTTTGCCCAACTCTCCTGGCCCACCATCCACATCCGCGTCAAACTCCGCCTTCTTCTCGTTACCTTTCGTCTCATCGCTGTCGGCTCCCCATCGTTCATCAACCTTCCTTTCTTAGACGATACTCGCCCCACCTCGCTATCGCTTCGTTCCTGTCATACCCTCTTACTCCACGTTCCTAATTACTTCAACAACTACGGTCTCCGATCCTTCCTCGTCGCCGCCTCACTCGCCTGGAATCAACTCCCTCTCGACGTCCGCCGCGCCCCCTCCTTTATCATATTCAAACACCTCCTCCGTTCACACCTTCTCGACACCTGATTCACAGTCTTGTTTTGTTGTGGTCATGTAAGCGTGTGCTGGCACGCATTTGCCACGTTAAAATAAATCGTTTTTTTTAATGTCATCATCCACACGGGCCTGAGAATTTTCGGCATTTGACTCAGGAATACCACTGAATAACACATTATAGGAACGGTAAGATCTAAGACGATTATAATTAAAAGGTGTATAGTTTGATGCAACGTTTTGAGATTTGGTATTTATAAGTATGCACCGATCTTTGTCTCTAGTTGGAGTTTGGTTACCTAAAGAAACGCATTGAAGTAGGCCGCTCCATTTCTGACATTGCCCAGCTCAATTCAGCTCGCATTGAACGACATCGACGTAAATCAAACGGCGAGTCATCCTTATTAATCCGTTAAATCAACTGAAATTTTCAAGGTGTCCGCAGGAATCCAAAAATCCGATGGCGTCCCGTCACTCCCCCATAGTCTTCATTGCTGGTCGATCTTGCTCCTAAACATACTTTCCGTCTTAATTTTTTCAAGACTCGCTCCATTCTCAATAAAGCTGATTTGCTCCTTGATATCTCCGATCAATTATCTATCGATATTTTGTGCATCACGAATCATGACATTCTGACGATATTGCTATTCGTCGTAGGAGTGTGAAGATATTGCTATTCGTCGTGCGAGCGTAGTGTGAAGAATTGAGTAAGGCTCCGTAGAGAATAAGGATATCGAGAAGTTTTCAGGGTTGATTTGGAGTAGCTAATGTTGGAGGCGGAGAAAGAGGATGCGGACAAGTAAGAATAAAAGTGACAAGGAAATGATCAGACAAACCAGGATCAGTAATCGACAAAGAGGTATAGTCATTGAAGCAGTTGGGAACATCAATGATGTCAAGGGCACCATCGAGAATATGAGTAGGGCTTGTCGAAAGTAGTTTATAGTTAAAATAAGAAAAAAGATTAGTTAAAGTGATAGAGTCAGAGTCGGCCGGGCGATCAAGACGAATGTTAAAGTCACGGAGAACAAAATAAGTATAATACAATGAAAATGGAGAAAGAAGATCTGCAAGGTCGTTAAAGAGCATACGTGAGGAGGCAGCTGAGACTGAACGGTATACAATCAGAAGTTGCATAGGGAAAGGAGTTGATGATCTACATATGAGCAATTCGAACGAAGTGTAACGGATGTTGGCGTAAATTTTACGAAGAGACGTTGGTTAACTAGCGATGGTAACAATAATGTCATGGTTAGAAGCAGTAGACGTGGGAGAGATCATACTAACAAGGACTAAAATAATACAAACAAGGACTAATAATACTATCAAGGACTCGTATATGTCGATATGGTAGTTCTCTAGTTGAATCAGCTCTTCCGATTATCTCTCCCACATCTACTGATTCTAACCATGACAAGATTGTTACTATTGCTAGTTATTCAATGTCTCTTCGTAAAATTAACGCCAATATCCGTTGGCGTTAATTAGATGTGATTGTTTCTGACATTAACAGGACTCAGAACCTTTTTTATTACATATGTTAGACATTGTCGTATTCTACCTTCCACGATTAATTGTTTGCGTTCGCAACCGGGTGATGTAGTTGATAAGAAGGCTATTGTGGAAGCTCTTGCTAGCAGCTTTGTAGTATCCCCACCTTCGCAATCAAATATTGACCAGGAACAGTAATCGTCCAACTTTCAATCTAACTTATCAATATATCCATTAATGCCATTGAAGTTCAATCTGAACTCCATAAATTAAATAGCTTTGTCTCTGCAGTATCAGATGGTATATCCCCTTTCTTTTTGCGTAATCTGTCAAACATTATTGCTCCAAGCCTTACGTCGCTATTTCATCGAAGTTTAGCATTTTTCAATTCGTGACTATTGGAAAAGTGCAATTGTTGTGCCTATTCTAAAGAAGCAGTTGACACTAACTTGTTCACATTTTAGACCACTTAGTATTACCAGTGTTATTGCCAAAATTAAGAAGAGGCTCATTGCGAAGAGAATACGTGACCATCTAAAATTATATCGAATTCTTGATGATTCTCAGGACGGCTTCATACACGGTCGCTCGTGCCTAACTAATCTGTTGAATGTTCGCGAACATTGGCTAGCTGCTCTTAGTTCGGGTTTTACAATTGATCTAATATTTCTTGATTTCTCTATGGCATTTGACAGAGTTCCTCACATTCGTTTAGATTCATTATTACGCCATTATGGTGTTCCTATTGCAATTCGCAACTGGATTAAGACATTCCTTAAATAACGATCTTCGCTGTGCGATTAGATGAAGTTTTGTCAACAGATCGACGTGTTCATTCGGGTGTTCCTCAGTGCACGGCTCTAGGTCCATTTTTCTTTAGCATATTTTTGAATGACTATTCCTAAGGTTAAAATGTCTTTACCGGGCATTTCTGGAGATGTCAAAATATGGGGAACAATCTAAAACGAGGCGGATCGTGAATTTTTACAACATGACCTTAAACGTATCGGGACTTTGTGTAATAACACTGGCTTGATATTCAGCGAGACAAAGTGTGTATATATGAGATTAGGTATAGATAAAACTCATTTTGACTGCAAATTAGATAGACACTCAATTAAGCGAGTCTCAGAATATCCCGATCTGTGAGTGATAATCCACGAATCGCTACAGACAAAAGCAAACATCGATCATGCGCGCTTAAAAGCTATACGCACATTTTACTGCATCAAGAATACTTTTGCAAAATTATCGGCACCAATATTCGCCAAAGTTTATTGTGCCCTAGTAAGACCACATCGTGAGTACTGTGTACAGACCATTTTTCCAACAACCAGGAATAAATTGATTAACATGGAAATGTGCTCAGACGTGCTTCCCATTTGTCGACGGAGTTTTCTTCAAGGTTAAGATGCTAGAATGTCTTATCAGCGAGGTATCGCTGTATTTTTCTTGACTTGGTTGCACTTTGGCAAATTGTACATTCAGTTGGTGGCTTTCCTGTGCATGTAGTTAGATTTGGAGAATATACGAGATTGCGAGGCCATTGAATGATGCTGTCTAAAAAATTACCGTTAAGCTGCGAAAATTTTACATTGTGTGAACGGGCAGTATATGTCTGGAATAGTTTGCCTAAAGATATCGCTGCGGTCACCGATTTATTCGCTTTCAAGAGCAGGGTTCGACGTTGGATATAAAATCAGGCTAATTTGTCATATTTTCTTACTTACCCGTTTAGTTGATATTTTTGTTGTATTGTGTGATCGGCTTAAAGCCTTATAGCTCAGTCTGTACATATATAATAATAAGTATAGAGTGGCTAGGCTAAACGCTCACAGTTATGAAAGCAGCGGCAATTCACTTCCTATTGTATTGATGTGACATGAAGACCATTATGCGTTACATTAACCATGTCACATTAACCTATTTATTATATTCTGTTTGTTTGTAGATTGTTCAAATAAAGCTGCATAAATCGCTTTCATTTCAATTTATTTGAATAATTGTGATCTATGGACCGAATTCTCAAGCCCAAACACTCGTCGCAGATCCTAATGATCCACAATCGCCTATGATATGGATGCATTGGAAACAACGGTTCACTCACTTCCTACAGTCCATAGTTGATATCACAGATGACAATAAGATCCATATACTCGTAAATCACATTTCACCATCTCTTTATCAGCACATTTCAAATGTCGACGATTACAAAACAGCAATTCAAACCCTTGACAGCTTGTTCGTCAAACTGAAGAACGAAGTTTTTGCTCGATTCAAACTGAGTTTATGCAAACAATCAGATTCGCATTCTATCGACCAATTCATCCAAGCGTTAAATACGTTTAGTAAGGATTGCGAATTTGCTGCGGTGTCCGCAATAGATCACAGAAATTTATTTGTGCGTGATTCCTTTATTGCTGGAATTCGCAGTACCTTTATTAGACAAAGGTTACTATAGTCTAATCTATTGAGCATGGATCAAGCTTTCACAAAAGCCCGAGCACTCGAAATGGCTCAAATACAAGCGGAACAATACACAAATCAAGAAAATTCGATTGCAGCCGTTCGAGATTTGGCTGAACCGGGTTTCGATTCTAACAATTCCAATGCATCTAATGCGAAAAATGAATATATTGCCAGATTGAATCATAATTGCTTTTTCTGTGGACAATCAAATCATGCCCGTTCAAGGTGTCCGGCTCGAAATTCGATTTGTCGATCATGTGGCAAAACAGGACATTACGCAGCTGTATGTAAGTCAAAACATCTCCCCAAAGTATACAAAATTGCATTAACACACGATATTATGAACCCCAATCCAGATCATTTTCCAAGCTTGTCCACCATCATTTCATCATCGGTCCACTCTGAATTAAGAAAGACAACGGTACGGGTAATATTAAATGGTCATGGAGTAGATGCACTCATTGACACAGGAAGCTCCGAAAACTTTGTTAGCGATAATATTGTCGAACAATACCAATTTAAAAGGAGTCCGTATAAAAATGTCGTTACTATGGCCACATCATCTTGTACTTCCAAGATTCACCATTGTATGTATGGGCAAGTATCGCTAAGCGGATTAACGGATAAAAACGTCCGCCTTCTATGTCTACCGAATCTTTGTTCAGATATCATACTGGGTCATCCGTATCTTTCACATCACGAATCTCTAACAATCAATTTCAGTGGCAGCAAGGCCCCGATTGTTATCGAGTCGATAAAATAAATCAATATATAGTGTCCATCGCTGTTTTCATCCTTGGATAGGTCATGTAAGCCAATAGCAATCAAATCTCGCCGATATTTCCATGATCATTACAATTCATTCGCTCTGAAATCATGCGTCTACTCAAGGACGGGGTAATAGAGCATAGCCAGTCCCCCTGGCGTGCGCAGGTAGTGGTTGCTGAACATTTGGAAAAGAAACGCTTAGTAATTGATTACTCAATGACAGTTAATAGATTTACACACCAAGATGCATACCCACTACCACGCATTGATCAGATTATTGAAAATATTTCGAAATTTGCGATATTCAGCAAACTAGACATGAAGGCAGCCTACCATCAATTGGTTCTTAGAGATGATGAACGAAAGTTTACCGCCTTCGAAGCCAACGGCCAACTGTTCCAATTTATACGCATTCCATTTGGACTCATCAACGTCCAGCAGTGTTTCAACGTACTATGGATAAATTATAAACCAAGAGAAGTTGAAAGGAGTATTTGCATATCTCGATGATATGATAATATGCGGACATACTCGTGCAGACCACGATGATAATCTGGACAAGCTCAAGCGTGTAATTGCCAAATACAATATATCTCTTAATTCCGATAAATGCATTTACGGTGTCGATAGCATAAATGTCCTAGGAGTTCTTATTTCGAAGGGGCGAATCCGACCTGACCAACAACGGACAAGATGTCTTCTCGAAATGGAGCCATCAGCAACACAAGCTGAATTGAAGCGATTACTTGGATTATTCGCTTATTATTCAAAATGGATATCAAAGTTTTCTGAAAAGGTAAGACCTTTATTAGACGTCAACATTTTTCCCTTGACTGAAGAACAAATTAAAGTAGTTGATTCTATCCGCAAGGATATAGCAGACTCGGTCCTAGCAATCAGAGATGACTCGACATTGATGGTCGAAACTGATGCTTCATGTCACACTGTCGCAGCTGTTCTGTCACAGGACGGGAAACCTGTTGCCTTTATGTCTAAGACTTTACACGGCAGTGCGAAAAATTATTCAGCTGTAGAGAAGGAAGCTCTAGCCATAGTTGAAGCGCTAAAAGAATGGCGGCATTTCCTTATTGGTCGACACTTTCAATTGTTAACAGACCAGAAAAGTGTAGCATATATATTCGATACTTTTCACAAAAGTTCGATAAAAAACGAACAAATGATTCGATGGAGGGTCGAGCTTGCTCCGTTTCGATTTGATGTCAGTTACCGTCCTGGAATCCGTAATGTCTCAGCTGATGTCTTTTCTCGAATAAACTGCTCTGCTGTTGCTGGTCCTACGAGATTGCGTGAGGTTCACGAGTCATTGTGTCACCCCGGTGTAACGCGACTATACCATTACGTTCGAAACAGGAATCTGCCATTTTCAGTAGAAGATGTTAGAAGCATAATTAAAGATTGCAAAACTTGTTCGCTACTTAAGCCGAGATATTACAAACCACAAAATTCTCATTTGATAAAGGCGACCATGCCTTTCGAGCGAATTTCGATGGATTTTAAAGGTCCACTGCCAACAAATTCGCGATTCGGTATTTATTGATGATGATAGACGAATATTCGAGATACCCATTTAGGTTTGCGTGTCCCGATACATCAACCTCTACAATAATAAAATGTCTTGATCAGTTATTTTATCTATTCGGACTGCCATCATATGTTCATTCCGACCGCGGATCAGGCTTTATCTCAAAAGAACTCAAAAGCTACCTCACAAACCTCAATGTTGCCAGTAGTCACAACAGTCCGTACAATCCTACAGGGAATGGACAAATCGAGAAATATAATGGCATATTATGGAAAGCTATCGAACTAGACCTCAAAACAAGGAACATACATATATCGGAGTGGGAAAGATCGTTACCACGTGCATTGAACGCAATCAGATCCTTGCTTTGTACTGAAACTAATGCAACACCACATGATCGTCTTTTTTCATTCCAACGACGAACACCGTCTGGTCAGTCATTACCTGAGTGGTTGCACAAAGATGAATCAGTGGTATTACAAAGGCATCCGAGAGTGAGCAAATATGACCCGTCAACCGAAGTTGTAGAGATTATCGACATCGACCCACATTATGCTCAAGTCAGACACAGTGACGGTAAGGAGAGCACTGTTTCGGTCAAGCATCTCTCACGTTATCCTAAAGAGAAAGGAAACACGGACCAAGACAAAGAAAATTACGAAGGCAGTGAGCGAATAGGAGATAGCATCGACAGTGTACATGAACGTTCTGAAAATGATTCACCTGAACACATCAATAAAGATCACGACAACGACTCAACTGACTCAAACAATGAACAACAATGTATCGACTAATGTCATTCAAGCATCGAACCGATACCCAGCCTAATCTTCCGACGTTCAGGACGAACTCGACGTCAACCTACATATCTAAGCGATTATGTGGTGGGGGAGAATGGATTGGTCACGATGTCAAATGCTGAGGAGAGGTCGAGGGAGATGAGAACACTATATAGAGCCTTGTCACGAGAAATGAGTAGGTCATTGTAAACTTTCATGCAGGCGTTTTGTGTAATATTAGCTATCAGAGTCCCATTGGATTGAGCAATCATTGCATGATCTTCAATTATTTTACTAGATGTATGATCCCAAAAGGGGAAATCTGGTAATGTCGAAAAAAATCTTGAAAACAAACTAATGCAGACGTATTGCGAGAAGCAGCATTAGGAACATCATTCAACTGTTTTAGTGAAGACATTGAGGTACGTATGTTATTGAATAAGGTTTAGTAGCTCTTTCAAACTAGTTTGCACTACTCCGTAGAGGACCAAAAAGTAAAGCTAAATACCCTTCTTTGTTTGAGACTGAATTGCGATATGCTCTCAAACATATGAATCAACTATTTGAACTAAACCGTCATCAGTATAATTTTAAAAAGCGGTATACAATGTTTCGTAATTTCGTCAATCGCCTTTAGATTACAAAAGGGCGAAGTTTTGAGGATCAACCAGCTTTACAAATTGATACATAACCAAAGTCGTTTTGGGCTTATGTGAAGGGATCCAGAGCTCTGCTACCAGCTATTTCATCTTTTCGAGACAATAACACTCGCGTGACATCTCCAGACAACGTGCAGAAGTGTTTGCATTCACTTTTGAGCTAACGCCATATGTTTTCTCTAGCGTATGTGGAGATGCATATCACAACATGAAGAAACTGATTCTCAACTTTTAATTATCACAGCACATGAGGTTTTTGTTGAATTGGCTAGGTTATCTGGATTATCTCGCATCTTGAAGTTACTTGCTGCCTGGTAAAAAGCGATTGTCGTATAATTTATAAAATTGGTGAAAGAGATGATCCAAATAACTATAGGGCCATAAGTCTAGCTACTTATGGGTACAGTGTTGTATGCAAAGTTCTTGAGCGCATACTAAACAGACGCTTATATGATTATTTGAGTTTGCTGAAGATTCTCAATAACGCATAGCATGTATTTCGTCCTAGGCTTTCATGTTTTACAAACTCATTACATGCTCGTGGACATTGGGTTGGACTTGTTGATAACGGGTACTGTGTCGACCTAATATCTCTCAACTTTAGTCGGTCTTTCGATAGGGTGCCCCATAAAATTCTTATTTCTTACCCTTGAGTCTTATAAAGTCAATAGCTTTATTATAAGCTTAATTCAAGAATTTCTTAAAGATAGATCCTTTGCTGTTCGTGTAGTTCAATGTATATCTTCATCTCTCCCATCACCTCAGGAGTACCACAGGGATCAGTTCTAAGTCCTCTGTTTAACATCTTTATAAATCAGCTACTATATTTACTTGATGATTGTAGTGTTTTAATTTTTGAGGATGATGTAAATGTATGCAGACATGATTAAAATTGACAAGGATCGAAATGACTTTCAAAATATGTAAAACATTGTTTAACCCACATTCTCGACACATGATTTAGACTTTGTTCTTTTTTGTGGTCATGTAAGCGTGCGCCGGCACGCATTTGCCACGTAAAATTAAATCTGTTTTTTTTTGTTTATTGATGGTTTTTGAACACTGGAATAGTATTGAATATTAAAATGTGTGACACATGAGATTAAGTCATAGCGTATCATTAGATCGTTAGCTATGTCGTTGCCTCGCACATACCTCCGATGCAAAATGATTGCTTTACGAAACCATTCCTTATCAACTTAGTAGTATTTATATTGGAAATAATTGTATATTCACTTGAAATACAAAAACAATTATTTAATAATAATTTCTTTATTTAAAATAAGCAACTATATTAGCTTGTAAAATGTACACGCATTAAAAATTGATATTACAAGAGAGATTTCAAAATCGAAAAGAAGAGAAAACAAGTTATAATGTTACAATAGTGAATTCAAAAGACGAACAGCAAAGGGGAAAACTTTTTATTTATTTTTCTGTTCGAAAGAATAGTACATCCAGTCTTCTGTTATGTCTTAAATTATGATTTAAAGAACTATTCCGCGAGAAAAACTTAATGCATAGAATTTAGTAAAGATATTTTTTTTCAATCATATCTACTAGTGATTATTATTGAGTACAAGACAAAGCCGCAAATGGCTGTTTAGTCTGTTCACTGTTGATATTAAAACAATAAACAAAAAATGAAGTGTAGAATGTAATCAGCCGAGTGGGTAGTTCAACACCGATTGGGTTGTTCAACAACCGAATGGGTAGTTCAACACTTTCTTGTGCTGGTGGCACAAGAAATTTTCTCAGGTAGGGCATTCGAAATGTTGATTACACGATGGGAGTGTCTCATTATTTGATGATTTTTATCAGGGGGAAATTTATAGAGGGTTAGGCGATGTCCATGACAATTTGTAGTTCTAAACTTTATAACATTTGTGGAATATCCTTCAAAGGATTTGACAACTGCCCACGTTGCCAAGAGATCAACAGGATACAGTAGTCTTTGTCTCATTGAAGATAAACCTAGCAAAGATAACCTGTCCTCATACGAATACGAATTACGAAAGCGAATTCGAGACCCGCTAAGAAATTCTGATTCAAGATCGGTAACTTCTTTTTTAGTACATGGAAAAATAGCTTGAACGCAATGCTCAAGATGTGATGGATTAAAATTGAGCCAACAAATTAAACCTCATTTATATTATCACTAATCTCTCTGATCTATTTTTACCACTGCAAGATGATCATTATTATCGTCAATGCCACAATATTTTGATATTTAACTCGAAAATTCCGAATAAACTATTCAAGAAGAACCTTGAACAATTTAGAACAGTTATTAATGAATTTAGACGCATGTTTATTAAAAACGTGTATATTACGAAGACGACATAATATACCAAAATTATCCACCCAAAAGCTTTGTGGTCATAGTTCGTCAATGAGAAAGTAAAATGGCGTGCAAACAGTTAGTCACTGGACATTGCTAACAAATTTACATGTACGTTCGACTTGATTCAACTTTACTTGCAGAATAGGAAACCGTTTTTTTATTATTCCTATAAAGCCCGCATCTATATTAATATAAATGCCGTCGACATTTCTTGTAAAAAGGACAAACTTCCTATGTGTTTTATAATTACCCAACATTTAGCTGATGGCTTCTTGGTACAGGCTTTGACCTCTAACAAACTGCATGACTTTAGTTGGAAGTATGTTTAGGTTGCTCATCGGTGTCTCTAATCGCCCAACATTTAGCTGATGGCTTCTTGGTACAGGCTTTGACCTCTAACAAACTGCATGACTTTAGTTGGAAGTATGTTCCGGTTGCTCATCGGTGTTGTGTTCGTCCACTCAGAGTGGATGAGGTGTTGAACGAGTTTATGAAGCTCGATTCGTTTACATCTCCGGGACCAGACAATATCGCCCCCTTCCTCGTCAAATCCCTAGCGAACGAACTGAGCAATGATTAAACTATGTTCTTCAGATACAGCTTAGACACATCTTGGATTCCTAACAGTTGGAAGTGTGTAATTGTGGTGCCTATTCCCAAAAAGCATCCTGCTAGCTTTTGCGCGGACTTTCGGCCCATTAGCTTAACTTTAGTTGAGCTAATCACTTTAGCAAATGTGATTAACTCTCAAGACACTCCTTCACTTAATATCATGGCATCTGCATATGACTCTCGTCAGGTACCTCGAAGAAGGGAAGATTTTCATAACCGTGAACAGTGTTTAATTATTGCAAACGTAAAGGAATCTGTCGCTATAAATAGCCAGGCACGATTAGACGACGACTTGGGACATCTACAATCCATTCTTTCGGTGGTATTGCATGAATGTCAAGACGAAGTTGTTAAGAGCATGAAGATAAAGGCCGCTTTTCGTCTCGGTAAGATAAGTAATGAGTTGAGACCCAGACTGCTCAAAGTAGTGTTCAACTCCGCTGAAATTATTCACATAATCTTTAACGGCGCATATCGTTTGAAAGGGTCGAGTATACGTCTGCTACGCGATCTGAGCATAGCTGATCGATTACGTTTGAAAGAGGCTAAATCAGAGTTAGCATGTCGATTAGAGTTGGGTGAAAAGAATTTGACAATACAAAATTTTCAAGTTGTGCGGAGGCGTCTACATATTCATTGGAAGGGACTGTCAGATGTGATCAATCCTGCAAGCCTTCTTACCACTTTAGCGCCCTCCGCCTAAGACGTGAAATATTCACTGTTTCACCTTGCCTCAATGTCGATCGGTGTATTCGTGAATTTCGAAAATCTCTTCGCGATTTTTCCTTCAAGTTGAGCACAAATAATGGTGGTTTAAAAATCATTTACTCGAATATTCGTAGTCTACTTAATAAGTTAGATGAAATAAAATGTTTCTTTCAAGATATCGTACCAGATGTAGGTATTTTCACAGAATCTTGTCTTAGTTCGTCAATAGCAGACATAGATATATTCATTGAGTGGTACAGCATAATTAGAAGTGATAGAACAGGGAAAATTGGAGGAGGTGTTATCGCGTATATCTCTAATAGGCTTCAATTCCGAGTAATTGAAACTCTTAGTGATGCTATTAACCATAATGAAGCATTGTGTATTAGGCTATATTGTCAACACCCAATAACGGTATTGACTGTGTATCGTTCTCCAAGATCAAACACAGATAGCATAGCTGCTTTAAAGGAGAGAAGTAGTTATTGTGATAGATTTGTTGTACTCGGTGATTTCAACATGCCATCTGTGAATTGGGTTAATTACACTTCCAATGACTCGGATGTCGAGAGTTTGAAGCTACTTGGCTTAATAAACAGCTTGGCTCTTAAGCAACATGTCAGTCAGAGTACAAGATTTTCACAGGATTCACATTCACTTTTAGATTTATGCCTTACTGTACCATATGACATTCTTGATAGATTAAGCTATCTGGACCCAATAGGTCATTCAGATCATGTGGTCATTTCGATTGGTCTGAGCGATGTCTACTCACATGGCGTAAATCCGACGTCGTCTGTAAACCCATTCAGAACTGACTTTGCTCTAGTAAATAAATATCTCGTTGGGGTAAAGTGGTTGGATGCTTTTGATGTTGGCGTCGAATATTCATGGCAGTTTTTCAGGGATACTCTGTACCACCTCCTTAATCGTTTCTCACCTCTTCAGAGTAAACACTGTTTGACATCGATCTCACCGCCTTGATTAAATAGCGACATAAAACATGCTTTAAAGATGAGACGTAAGTCCTTTAATGACTATCGTAAAGACAGAGCTAATTTTAGCACTTATAAGAAATAGCGAAACCTCGTTACGTCCATGAAGCGAACTGGTAGGCGATCTTTCGAAAAACAGCTAAGTATAAACTGTCACCGTGATCCCCGCTCTTTCTTTATGTATGTGACTGCTAAGCATACACGCTGTAAACCTATAAATTGCATACAACGTGACGATGGGAAATTCATAACTGATTCTTTGCAGATATCAAATATGTTTAGAAATCATTTCTATTCTTTGAATCTTTACCATAAGGATGTGACAATGGGTGATCCGTGTACATTTGAATCGCCCGGAGATGACACCAAAGACCTCTTCCGATATGATAATGTTCTCCAAGAGCTTCGAAAACTTAAATGCAAAGCAGGTGCGGGTCAGATGGCTTACCGCCCGTATATCTGCGCAACATCGCTGACATAATATGCCAGCCGCTTTACAATATTTTCTCTGCGTCTGTTGCTTTTGGTGTTGTTCCTTCTGATTGGCAGAATTCCATCATCTGTCCTATTTAAAAGAAAGGGGATATTTCGTCCATTGACAATTATAGACCAATTAGTCTCACTTGCGTGTGTTGTCGTGTGCTAGAGAGATTGATTAAGCGACGAATAATAGAATTTCTAGATAGATTTCAAATTTTGAACCCAGTACAGCATGGCTTCCGAAAAGGTTATTCCACGACTACTAATCTTGTACATGCACGTGAAAATTGGTATCACTATTATGATCAAGGTATACCAGTTGATGTCATTTTCTTTGATTTCTCAAAAGCGTTCGACTCAGTTAATCACACGCGTCTTATTGAGAAGTTGGAGCACATTCATCTTGATAAGAGGATCATAAACTGGATTCGTGTATTCCTTTCCAACCGACAAAGTGTCGTACGAGTAAGTGAGTCACTGTCGAGTCCATTTCCAGTGTTGTTAGGTGTTCCACGATTTGATACCAAATATCAGTTCATTCAGTTTATTATATGCAGATGATCTTAAAGTTTGGCGACCTATTATTTCCGATCTTGATAAACAGCATTTACAAAGTGACGTCGACGTTATATCCAATTGGTCTAAACGAAATCACTTGAGGATCAATTCCGCTAAATGTACATGTATGCGTATATCACGAAGATCATGTGATTATCTTGGAGGTGAGTACCAGTTTGGTTCAATTAGTATCGAAAGAACCCACTCATATAAAGATTTGGGAGTTTGGGTTTGTGCTGACATAACCACTCGAAAGCATTCAGACTACGTGTGTTGCATCACAAAACGCTTAATAGGACATACTCGTCGAGCTCTGATAGGCATAGATCCGTTATGTTACCATACCTTAGCAAATGCGTTTTTCTTGAGCCATATCTTATACGCATCGCCAGCTTGTTATCCCGAAACTACTTATGAGCGTCGTGCATTGGAGAAAGTGTTCAGATCAACAACTAAATTAGTCTCAGGGCTGCATATTTTTGGCTACGCGAAACGCCTCCAGATATTAAATATGCCTTGTCTGCGATATATCCGTGACAAGCGAGATCTCTCTCTTGTTTGGAAAATTCTGCATACTAAAGATCATCCACTGTCACATCTACTGCAACTGAGAGGTCAACATTCTCTTCGCGGACACCTCCTGATGCTGAAAACACAAAGGTACATGCATGCAGTTTCCTGCTTTGCCAAACGAGTCGTACGATCTAGGAATTCGCTCAGAATGCGACTGTTTTGTCGTCTACTGTTTCGAGTTTTTGCGCCCTACTGGATGATGACCCTTCCTTCTCAAGACAACGGTGGGATTTTCAGTAGTTCATCTGATGAGGGAGGAACAAATCGACTCTTATTCTTTTTATTCTTTTTATTTTGTGAAGCAACTTGTAAAGAACCTCGGCTCAATTTGTTGTCAATTAATAATAATATTTTTTGAAGAGAAAAATAACTGCAATATTATTATACAATACAACAATACAAGCATAGCTCAGTAGTTGCATCATATTAAATATTAAAAAATGAAATTAGATAAGTCATTTGTGTCCTGTAGTAGAAAAACATCCATTCAGCTTATAATGTTATGATTGAATTTATCCAACGATTGAGCTTCAATTGTACTCGTGCTTAGTGAAGTTCACAATTTTACAGTTCGGTGGTTAAACTATAGTGCCCTCGTATGAACAATTTGCTGACGCTCCGAAACAAAAGAATGCCCACGTAAATACCAGCTTAGGCGAACATGGATAATGCCGGACAAAGCATGATGATACACATGGAAAATCTTCCAACTCAAACACATATATCATAAGTTTCGACAAGGATTTAAAGATTGCATCTTTAAATCCTTGTCGAAAAAAAATCCTACGAGCCAATGGTTCAGAGATTGCATCTTTGAACCATTGGCTCGTATTCAGAATATAAAGTCAGGTATTGTAAGGAATTGAACGTATTGACCTAACAAGTTTCGTTGATAGACGTAAATCGCTCTCTAATCTTGTTGACTCCCGATTCGTTCGTGGATATACACATGGCGATTATGCATCTCGATTATATTCTTAAGACGATAATTAATACGATATTAATACGCAGACGTACACATTTCTGAATGTTTATGTCTAGATGATTCGCACGCGCTCAACCGGTAAATATATTGATATTATCTTGTAAGCACTCCAAATCTGTAAGCACTCTTATTGGGCTCCAAACTCAAATCATTTGTATATAACTGAGAGCACGATGAGAATAAAGCTTGGCAGTTCGTTAATGCTAATGCTGAATAGTAGTGGTCCCAATACTGAACTCTGAGGTAAGTCAGCTTGGATTTGATACCGTTGCGAAAAAGTGTTCCATTTATATCGACCTTGTACGTACGGTTAAATATAAAATTGTGTCCGACAAATTAAGGGCAACATTTCCGAAAGGCGGACATAAATAGGCAAGAAAAAAATTATAGAAAACGAAAGACCTTTATTAGACATTTAAAAAACAGCTTTCATTTTTTTTGCAGCATAGTGTAGGTAAAGTTTGAAATTAAAATTAAATTTTTTTTTAAACTTTACCTACACTATGCTGCAAAAAAATGTAAGATGTTTTTTAAATGTCTAATAAAGGTCTTTCGTTTTTTATCATTTTTTTTCTTGTTTATTTGTCCGCCTTTCGGAAATGTTGCCAAATTAAGATAGAGTCCAAAGACAACGCTTGAAATTTTATAACTAGGACATCATGATCCACCCGATCAAATGCATTCGAAAATTCGAAAAATATGGCATCGACGTCAATACCCTTATCAGCTAGTAAACCCAAACTGCTTAGTAAACAGTGTGGGTTTACTATCAGCCTAGTAAACCCAAAGTTTTTTATGGGAAAAACTATTTATATTCATCATTTAATTCATTAAATTTCGCCGCACGTATTTTGACTCACGTTTTGATTAGATATGATAAATCGTATTTGCTGAAAGCAAACATTCATTCATTGTTTGGGGAATTTTCATTTCCTTCTAATCCTTATGTAGTGTTTAAACTGAAACCAAAGTGGTTTTATTTAACATATAAAAGAAGTATATAAGTAACATAGACATAAAATACAACATTCTTCGCAGCTTCATTATTTTGTCAATCAATATAACTGGTTGGTATACACCTGATGCGTTGTGTTCGTCGAAAAACAAAACGACTAGGGGATGTGACTTTGACCTCAGCATTTCCTTTCTGGTCATCGATTGTGGTCGTTTCATAGTCAAGCGTGTCAGCTGCATCGTCCTTATTTGCCTCGTTGTCTTTCGTTGCATCATCATTTATTTCGTTTGCCAAGTTTTGTGTCGAAACCTTCTGGATCTTTCTTGCTGCGTCTTCGACGGTCGAATAAGCTAGACTGGCATCCAAAAGTCTCACTCTCTGAACCATTGGCTCGTATTTAGAATGCCGATTATAGTTCCTAATTAGAACGTTGTCAGAATCCATCAACCATTTGGGGAGGTTAAGCGGTGGTGTAAATCGTCGAGGAAAGGCGAATAATTCGTTGAGGCGTGTCGTTTATAGCAGTGCAAAGCAGACCTCGAATCGATGATAGTGCATCGTTTAGTGCTCTCTCACTTTGAGATGTTTTCCTTGTTCGCCATTAAAGCCAATGATATTGTTTTCCATAATGTCCCATTCAATCGTTCGCACTGTCCATTTGCCTGAGGCATATATGGCGTTGTTTGACTACTGCCAATCCATAGTTGGTTCAAGAAGTCCTCGAAATCTTTTGATTGAAAAGCAGTTCATCTATCAGAGTGAATATATTGAGGACATCCGCAGAACGCGAGTATTTTGCGAATTCATTCGATGGCTGTCTCAGTCGACGTATCTTTCACCGCACACGCGAATGGATAACGACTAAACTCATCGATTCCCGTGAAGAGATAAGTGAAGCCACGTGTTGATTTTTGCAGTGGCCCTTTGAAATCGATGGATATCCTTTCCAAAGGTGAACTCGCCTTTATCAGATGCTGATCGTAATATGGCTTGAAGAATCTGGGCATGGTTAGGCAGCACGTTTTTTACATTGAGAAATTGTTGCGCGAACATCCTCAACAGAAAACGGCAGATTGTGAGTACGAATGAAATGCAGCATCCGGGTAACTCCGGGGTGCAGTAATCTCGTGTTGATTTTTTTGAGGTTGCTTAAGTTGTTCATCGCTCCACATACGTCTCTTGACATAACATCGGCGAAAATATTTTCGGATCCACGTCTGTAATGCACTTTGTATAGACAATTCGATAACTCCATCTTCCATCGCGCGATTTTATCGTTCTTTATCTTCCCGTATCGTTTATTATCAAGCATAACGAGGAAGGAGGAAATACCTCCAGTCTCGAAGAGCCTCAATTATAGCGTATGCTTCCTTCTTGATGATATGGTGTCGCTTTTCATGGATATTCAGTGTACGTGAGAAGAACGCCACTGGTTGGTTGTTCTGAAATAATGTTGCTCCGATGGCGTTCTCGGAAGCGTCCGTTTCAACCGAAAAAGGACAATTGTCATCAATCGTACAGATACACGCGTCGATGATGTCTTTCTTGATTGCTTCTATTGTATCAATCTTGTATCTTGTCAGCGGGAAGCGCTAATTCTGCTTCGTCAGCTGATAAATCTTTGATGAAATTTTTTTGATCCATTTGCTATAATATGAGAAGAATCCTAATAATCTCTTCAAGGCCGTTAAATTTTCAGGAATTTTTAATTTACACAAAGCTGAGAGACGATCTAGATCAGGACGTAGTATGTTGTATTCAATTTCATATCCGAGAGTTCGTAATTTTGTTACGCTGTAAATTGACTTTCTGTTGTTTATCTTTAACCCCAGGAGGTTTAGCGAATGCTTAAGCTTTTGTAAATTAAGGTCATGATCAACTTTGGTCTTGCCACATACTATAATTTCGTCGAGATATGAGTTGATGCCTTTAAGCTCATTTGAATCGATCAAGTTGTTTATGTACCGCTGACAAGCAGATACTCCGTTGGTCACTCCAATTGGTATTTTTTTGAAATGATATAACCTGCCCATTGCTTCGAACGCGGTGTATGGTCTTTCTTGTGGATCTATATCGATCTGGTAGTATGCCTTCTCAAGGTCGACAAGCGAGTAATAACGATGCTTAGATATTTGACCTACGATATCGGATATTTTTGGGATGGGATATGCGTCTAGATACGTATATCGATTTATGGTTCGCGAGAAATCGACAACAAGACGTTTTCGGCCCGTCTTCCTCGGAACAACGACAACCTGGGCTCTCCACTGAGACGAACTGGCCTCAATGATGCCATTGTTCAGTAAACGTTGTCCTTCAATGCGAATGAATTGTTCGTTCATTGGATTGAATTTTCTGCTTCTGGTTACGATCGGGAATACGTTGGGAGATAAGTTCCTGAAGATCTTGGGCGGTTCTATGCCTGCTGATGTAGACGCAGTCATTTTGATGCTTTCCAGATAACCTCAAAATTCAGTGGCCAATGTTTGATGTAGCCTAAGAAAGGGCAATCTTAATATCACTTCCGTACATAAACCTGGCAACACGTAAAGCTCAGCGTTAGCATATTCTTTTCCTTGAAATTGAAAATCAACGATGCACTTAGCATGAACGGTCTTGATAGCTTCTGAAGTTAGGTAAACCCTCGTCATAGTATTTAGCTTCCTTAGCTTTAACAAAGCAACAATCTTGCTATCGATAAAATTCAAAGAACTGCCGGTGTCGATTAGTGCTGTCACAGGCTTTCCATATATAGAGATTTCTGCCTTCAGTTGAGATTTTGACTTATTGACAGTTGAGAGGATAACCGATGAAGACGCTGATTGTTGAAACTTTGATGATGCACAGACACGGAAAAAGTGACCCTTCTTGTCGCATTTAAAACAGCTCGCTTGTTTAGCAGGACAATTACTTCGATTATGCAAGTTGCCTCCGCAGAAGAAGCATGTCTTCGCTTGATTGTTGTAGCTTCTGCTGGTCGAATTATCGATACGATTTAGGCATTGTTCCTCATCACTTATTTGATTATAATGTGGCGGTTCCTTTTCACATCTCTTGAAGTTCGTGCTGACTTGTGCAATCTCGATTCGTTGATCCGGAATTGAGTCCAGTCCTCTGGTCGGTGGTATAAGTCGACACTTTGCTGCGCCGTTACCAAGGATTTTGCGATGGAAATAGCTTTCTCGAGATCCAGTTGGTCGAATTCTAGAAGACGCTGTCTTATCGTATCAGACTTGAGTCCACGGATGAAGGAATCTCTTATGTAATGGTTCTTTGATTCTTCTGATGTCACCGCTTTGAAGTTTTAATCTTTCGCCAGAGATCGTAGGGATTGAACGTAAATATCGATTTCTTCTTCGTGCTTCTGACTTCGGACAGATAGTACGTGACGCGCCAGTACTTCGTTTGGTGTTTTGATGTAGATTTTATCTAATGTGCCCATAGCCTCATCGTAGTTATTCAAATCTTCAATCAACTCGTAGATTTAGTGGTCTACATGGGGGCAACTGATCTTTTAATCTTAAAAAGAAACGGCTGATGTCAGAGATTACATCTTTGCACCTGCGTCCAGAGAACTAGGATGTAGTATCATCAGCATATACCACTAGATGTTGATCACGTTTAAAATTCTTGAATAGTACAATGGATGCAGCAAGATATAAGATAGGAGAAAGTGGGGATCCTTGAGGTACACCCGTAATAGGGTAGAACTGACGCGCATCAGGGTCGTCTTCATAGTCGAAACGCTTGGTGTACAACAATATCTCCACCCTGTTAACAATTCTCGCAGGCAACCCAAGGGACCTGAGAGAGGAGATAACGAAGGGAATGGAGATCCGGTCAAATGTAGCTGAAAAATCAAGAAAAACAGCCACAGCAAGCTGATGACTATTATCCTGACAAAACTGATGCACTTCACCAATTGCTGAATGTACCGAGCGCCCATTGACAAACCATGAAACTCGGTGGGATCAAATTACGCCTACATAAATGAACGCGGATTCTACGCGCAAGCGCATCCTCGTAGATGTATATGAGGGGTTTTTGAATCGAGATAGGCCGCAGATCTTTAGGACAAGTGATTGATCTCTTTTTAGTTAAAAAACCTCGACGGCTGATGTTGATGTCCGCTATGTCGGACGGGGAGGCTAATAGAATTGTGATGTCGACCTCCTTTCTCTGACTGTATGTCAAAAGCTGACAGACACGAGTGGAGAGTGGCGCGTGGGATTTGGAGGTGCCCGGGAGTGGTCCCCAGGAGTTAAGGATATCTGTAACAGATAAGTCCCTACTCCTGAAGTCACACCAAGGCGGGATTGGTTGGGGAGATTGAGTGGCTTCATAATTATGTAAGGAAAGTGACTCCTCTAAAACTTTGTCAAGGCCTATGCTACCAATCCAAATAAGGATGTATCCTTCCAGCAGACAAACTTCTTGAATATCTTCCAGAAGGAAGCCTGAGAAGGGTTTAGGTTAGCAATGCTTGCCCTATCCATGCTCAGCTGGATCCTTTATCTAGAGCTCCAATATTCATTCGAGAGGATATGTCTGGCGGAAACAGAGAGATTGGGAAGGTGTAACATTTTAGCTAGGACCTTGAGCTTTGTTGGAGTAGGATTGTATATTCGACCTTTATAGGTAGTCGAAAGGATCGCGGTAGCTTGCGATGAGAGGTAGGAATTAAATTCGGTCAAACTCTCAATTCCAATTCTGGGGAAGAGTTGGATAGCTGCCTGAAAGAAGGCCACTCTAATAGGATCAAAGTGAAACCTTCTTCTAAGCAACGTATCGTCCTCTAGCCGCCAGCGAATTAGGTCATGAGAGGTGGTCTGTTGTTGACGCGACTGCTCGGTGCAAATGGGTTTCAACAACCACATCTTATGTAGCAGTAATATGTCGAGGAGAGAATTTGTTGTAGAGCAATGAAAGGTTGGGGAAGGTGGTTTATGAATAAGATAGTCGATCCTTGCTCTGCGGAGTGCTGCATTAATCCAACGACCAGTTCTGTCGTTGAAGTCACCAAGTAACATGTCATAACCGCTCCCCAATATTTGATCCAGGAGGTCACGGTTTCTTGTGAATTTCTCCTGGCCGAATATAGACATTGGCTATGCTTATACGCTTACCGTTCTTACAAAGTGATATAGCTAAACAAGATAGGGCTGGACAAGAGTAGTTTAATAGGAGGGATGATCTTAAGGAGCTTTTTACTAGGGTTAAAAGACCTTGAGATGAAGAGGAGTGAGGGGGGGGTTATGTAAGGAGTAAAGTGGGTGTATATGTGCTTAGGGATAAATCGAGTAATATCCTGGGGGAGACGGATAGACCGCGTCTCCTGAAGGACTATAACATCTGCATCTCTACCAGATAGAAGGCTAAGGGCGGAAGCACCTCCCGAATTCCACTGAAGGATATTCAGTGAAAAAGGCCCTTGATTACTTCCCATTGCGTAAGTGTTACCGAAGTGGGAAGCCATCCACCTAGTCGCAACTAGAGGCGGAAAGGTTGCCTTTACCTCTTCCCGTCACGACAAATGGAGTCGCTTGCCCAAGGCGATATCTTCATTTCCCTCGTTAGCCATAGCCCAGATCGAATCCTTCCGAGCAAGCTTCAGAGCGGCTATGCTCAGCGCTGACCCGTTTCGTTTCTTAGATTTTGGTGGCTTCTTAATATTGTTGGTCTTCCCAGAAGGAGGAGAACGGAAGGATTCCGCTAATTGACCCACCAATTTTTGGACCAATTTTTCAAGGTGAATCATTGTTGCCTGATGCTGCATTTCAAGAACTTTCAGGGTTTCCGTATCCAGCATTCTGTTGTCTTTCTTGTTCGACGAGACAGCTTCCGCGAAGCTAGCCGGTTTTGCTGTCACACTCCTGTGTCTCTTTTGGTATGCCTTAAAGATTTTACACTTTTCATACTGTAAATAAATTTAGTTAACAATAATAAATATATTATTAAAATATATTAAATATCTAATATATTATTAATATAATAGCAAAAATATAATTATAGTTTATTAATTATATTATTTACATAATATTTATTTATTATTAAATTTTATAATATTCAAATTATTAAAATATATTATTAAAACATAATATTTATAAATTTTAAAAAAAATTAATAAAATTTTAGAATTTAAAATTCATAATATCTAAGTCATTTTCAATAATCAAATTTAAATAGAACTTTCGATTAATCAATCGGCACTCAGCGAATTGAGTCACAATGACGTCCATTAAAACATTTTATAGAGAAAATGGCAAACAATAATGAATGGATGAACCTTTATTTGAGCGAATAATTTACATCGTTTTGGAAATATTTTGTACGACAGTAGAGAGTTATTTCAAGATAAAGCATTTCATCAAAATGATAAATTTTTGTCATTGCTATGGTGAAAACCTAAATTGAACAAGTTATTCCTTATTGAACATTATAATTATCTTCATCTGGGAGTTAAATTGATCTAAAATTTTGAAAAATATGAAAAAATCGTTGTGCCCAAAAATTTTGATCAAAATTTGAGAACCGGAAAAAGGCGGTATTTAACTAAACATTACCCACTGCGGCTTCTGTTGTGCTGCCCTCGTAGGTAAGCTTATGAAGAATGACCACTCAAATGGTGGAGACGTTCTGAACGCTAACAAAACAGATTTGTGCTCAATAAATAAACTTGATGATATCTCTCTGACGACTCAGACCGCTGTTATACATGGAACATCAACAAACGACAACATATCTTCCAATCTATTGTCGTCATCCGTTTGCTTACTAACTCCTTCGTCATCTATGAAACCCGTTCTTGAAACTTCTCTCGAACACACTCCTCCTTTAACTACGGATAAAACTTCCCTTAATCTTCATATTCCTAACAATGCAAACAGTAAAGGCCTTCATCTCGTACCTCATTTTTCCTATTATCCCCACATCTAAATACATCTCATACTTCTTTCTTCTCTTCACGTACTCCTTATTACTCTACCTCTACCGTATCACTTCTCAATAATTTACATCCTTCTGTCAAAATTATCTCCAGTAACATCTCCGTTCAACCTATTCAACAATCCACTTCTGTTACACATGCTCCAACCGTATCACCTATCAATAATTTACATCCGTCAAAATCATCTCAAGTAACATCTCCGATCAACCGATTCAACACTCCACTCCTGTCACACATGCTCCAAATTATCTTAAATCTTAACTTAGCACCCCTGTCATTCCCACGTTTATCTGCTCTTCTGCCTCTACTACTACCAGGTCTGTCCGTCCACCACTACGTAATCGTTTTCCTTCGCGCGATTGATGCATTATCATATCTAATTTAAAGGTTTCCGAATCTGCTTCTCCTCAATGTCGCCTTGATGATGATGTATCTGCTTTCAGGTCTATCCTAGCAACCATTCTTCCTGATAATAATCCTTCCTTCTTCAATAATATCGCTCCTGTATATTTGATTCGTTTAAATAAATCCACTAAATCCAATCATCTCAGTCCTCCACTCCTAAAAATCGTTTTCCGACATAGTTCACATGCATCCTTGGTACTTTCCCAACGTTTTAAACTTCTTACCACTTCGTCTACTAGTCGTATATTTCCTGACCGCTCCCCTTCTGATATTGCCCAGCTCAATTTAGCTCGCATTGAGAAACATCGACGTGAAACAAACGGCGAGTCATCCTTATCTATACGTCAAATCAATGGAAATTTTCACGTTGTACACACAAGGCCAAAAATTCGATGGCGTCCCATCTCTCCTCCTTGTCTTCTTCGCTAGTCGATCTCGCTCCTAAGCATACTTTTCGTCTTAGTCTATTCAACACTCGCTCCATTCTTCATAAAGCTGATATGCTCCTTGATATCTTCGATCAATTATCTATCGATATTCTCTGCATTACCGAATCCTGGCATTGTGACTCCGACGATCTTGCTATTCGTCGTCTATGTCGCTCTGGTTGTTATTTAGTTGAATCAGCTCGTCCAATTGCCTCTCATACATCTACTGCTTTTAACCATGGCGGTATAGTTGCCATTGCTCGTCACCCAATGTCTTTACGTAAAATTAACGTTAACATCCGTTACACCTCGTTCGAATTACTCATATGCAGATTATCAACGCCTTTCCCTCTGGAACTTGTGATTGTATACCGTCCAGGTTCAGTTGCTCCCTCACGTATCTTCTTTAACGACCTTGCAGATCTTATGTTTCACTGTTCATTGTCTTATAATCCTTTTGTTCTCTGTGACTTTAACATTCGTCTTGATCGCCCGGCTGACTCTGACTCTATCACTTTAACTAATCTTTTTTCTGATTTTAACTATAAATTACTTTCAACAAGCCCAACTCATATTCTCGGCGGTGCTCTCGACATCATTGCTGTCCCTATCTGCTTCAATGACTATACTTCCTTGTCAATTACTGATCCCGGTTTGTCCGATCATTTCCTTGTCACTCTTACTCTTACTCGTCCCCATCCTCCTTCTCCGCCTCCACCAATATCCACACCAAGTCGACCCTGGAAACTTCTCGATATCCCTATTCTCTGCACAGCCTTACTCAATTCTTCACTCTTTTCACTTCCTCTTAACTCTCTCTCCCGATGATCTCTGCATTCTGTTTGATTCTGAACTTATGTCTATCATCAATAAACTTCTGCCTAGTCGACTTCGACGTTCCCAGCGCTTGCGCCATGCTCCCTGGTTCGATTCTGACTGTAGTATTTCTAAGCGTCGACTCCGTCACTCTTTTCGTGTGTATAATCGCTTTCTTAAACGTTCTCCCAACTCACTCCCTCCAAATCTCCGTGATTCCTACTTTTCTCTACGCCGTTCACATCTCATTCTTATACGTACTAAACGTACTATCTTTTGGCGAAATCAACTCGAGCCATCTTCCAACTCTAAATCTCATTGGAAAATCTTAAACTCAATTCTTTCACGATCATCTACTTAATATAATAATATAAATCATGATGAATTTTCTTCTTATCTACAAACTAAGCTATCTAATTTACTTTCCCTACTATCCGTAGCCCCCTTGTACCCACTCTTCTCTTTAAATACTTCCCTCCCAGAACTATTCCACCTTCTTCCCGTTTCGTCTGATGAAGTTTCTTCGGTTCTGCTGTCATTACCTAATAAAACCTCTCCTTCTGACCCAATTCCAACTCACTTGCTTAAAAATATCTGCTCCTCTATCTCACCCTTCCTAACCACATTGTTCAACTTATCCATCCGTAGCCGTACATTTCCTTCCTTCTGGAAATGCGCCACTGTTCGTCCTCTCATCAAAAAGCAATCTCTCGACTCCTCCCTACCATCTTCGTACCGTCCAATCTCACTTCTCTCTTGGTCAATAGAGTTTTGAGAAACACAATAAACATCAATGGGACAAGAACAGTGCCTTGAGGAATACCATATTTGAGTAATCGAATAGTTGACGTGGTATTACCGGCACGTACTTGAAAGCAACAAGAAGATGAGAAGTACTTAATCCAGGCTACCAAATCACAGTAGACCACATGAACCAACAATAATTGAATAAACTATATTGAGGAATTCGATCGAATGCACGGCTAAAATCAACAAGCATGACATCAGAGAAGAAATTATCTGAAATTGATGCCACCCATTTTTCTAAAACAAAGAAGATTACTTAAGCATGATGGAACATTTCCGAAACCATGCTGGACTGCGTAATAATGTCATTTTTATCAAGATTATTAATTACGTGGCGATGACAATGCGCTCAAGCATATTACATACAACACTTGTGAGACAAATTCTACGATAATTCGAAGCACTGATCCTTTTGCCTTTTAAAAACTGGGACAACGGTAGCGGTTAACCAATCATAATTCTTATTCTGATACAACGTCTGTTATTTATTAGTCAATTCATAAAAATGACGTTTATTTTAAATTTTATTTTTTATTTTTTATTTTTATTTTTTAACTTGATTAAAATTATAGAAAATCTAAAAACAATTATTAATTTTATTATTTAATTATTAAAATTTGATTTAGCATTATTATGTTTTGTTTATTTTATAATTATATAACAATACGTAGACTCAGTTAGCTGATTTAATATGGCAACTGACCATTATTTATCGATAACTGAAATAACTCAGACAATGGTGTAGTTATACCAGTGCGGAAAGCTTTTAACACAAATGGATGTTTATCATCAGATTGTACAGATGAAGACGATCATAGACGGGAAATTTCCATATCAACATCATGGTTAGTTATCACTATCGAACTAACATCGATGAAATGTCTTCGTACAAGCTCCAGAGATAAACTGGTTAACTGAGATTCACTGCCATACTCGAATTAACCAGCAAAATTTCATATATAAGAGCTTGCGACTATAAGTTCCTCAATAGAGGACATACGTGATATTGGGCATGGTACCGATTTGATTTTAGAATGTAAGACAAGAATTGTTTAGGAGTGACTTTCAAAGAACGAGCTATTAGCATTCGTATGATCTGCGCTTCGTAAGTTTAGTTCGATTAAATTGATTGTGTAATCGAGTGAACGAACTAAGAAAACGATCGCAGGTTGTAAGTTTAAACATTATATTCCTTATTCTTTAGCAAGGCTTTTAATTCTGCATCGAATCACATAGCCACATGACGGTTGTTCTTACGAATAACAGTCTTTAGAGCAAACATATCTGTAATTGAAATTACCGTGTTGCTCAGCTTAAGCCATTTATCATCACCAGCACAACTATCACGGCCAAATTGAAGATTTTCAGCGTACCTTTGCAAATACTCAGTGTCTAAACGATACCAAAAGCGTTTACTTAGTGTTAATTAAACATCATTACTTCTGTATAATGAGCCGATGCAAATCCGAACATCAAGATACGATGATCTCTTAAACTGATTGATGATTTATATTCAAGGTTGACAACATCGTTATTGACCTACTAAATATAAGGTCAAGTAAGGAAGCATTATCATTCATGAACCTTGTTGGTAAGGATACATGCTGAACGAGCAGTAACTCGTCAACAATAATGAAATATGATTCCTCTGCGTCCGAGGCTCACAGTCTAGATAATTGTAATCATCCTATTTCATTGTTGGTAAATTAAAATCACGCATTAAAAGAAAACGAGCATACTTAGACAACTGACTTAACAATAAACGGATGATAGTATTTAGACAGAACGAATTAGGAGAACGAAACGGCATTTAGACAACTAAGCGACAACCACCAGCACACATTTATGCAAACAAACACTCATATGGTCCGGACATATAAGTATGGTCCCGAACATACATCAAAATACCTCCATCGCTGCAACCACCATCTCGATCTACCCAAACGAAGTAGTAACCAGGTATATCAATCGAGCAATCGTCAATGTCTGTATGTAGCTACATCTCGGATATGGATGATATGTGAGGCTTGTGAATAATTAATCAACATCGAATTTCATCAAATTTATAGACTACACTTAGTGCATTGGTGTAAGCGACGAGAAAATGAGTATATGTACTATCAACATTTTCCCATCGATATGTTTCTAAACTTCCTCAAAATCGACAAATGATCCCAGGCAATCTTACAAATTAACATCCACTGAATATCACGTATCCTGCTTTAAATGCAAACAGGATCACATCGAACAAATGGTTTGCGGTTAAGCACCCGAAAATTTTGTATGCATAAGTCATAAGCTCGGCCCGTGATTCATGTAGCAGTTTCCGCTGCTCCGAAGATAGATACTCTAATATATCCTTATTTTCTGACCCTTCAATCAATAACCTCTAGAAATCAATGGTCTTACATCTTTTGGATACCGAAGAACAACTTTCAATTATGTAGGCGTTTATCAACCCTTCGTTTACACATATTAAATAAAGATGAAACATTCAAACCAGCTGATACTTCCCTCTCAAAGCTATCGAGCATTGAAGAACTTATCCCACAAAATGATCGCACATCATGATTAATACGAGACTGAGAAGATGTCGAAGAAGATTTAGGGACATTCGCAAAGGTAACACAATGCGCTCTTTTTTCAATTGCCCCCAAAGAGGCAGACTGAACTTGATGATACAGATGCGTAAAGCTACTCGTATTGCATTCTTATTATGCCTTGTTAATGTATGGATCAACTTAAGTAAGATTGAAACGTGGAAGGCTTGTTTCCCTAGCGAACCACGTTGTTTGTGATTGTGTGGATAATGCATCTGAACATTGATGTCAAATCTTCAGATGAATCAAGTTTTATTGTCGTATAACATTGAGGAGATTGGTTTCGTAGACGTTAATGGGTGTTTGATAGGAGGCTAATGGACGAGTCGGCCGCAACTGCATTATCCTCTTGATCATAACAGCAACCCATTGCGGATCTGGAAAGTATCTCAAAGGCTCAAAATCCACGAGTAGACTCCCTAAACAACAGATATTTAGAACTAGTCGACAAATCAACATTAGTCCATACATCACATTCAGATTTACTGCACACTGCATCATGTCGTTCATAGGCATGGGAAGCAATATATGGTTCGGGACTAGTTTGACCCTCGTCGCTAAGGATATTTTACCCTGTGACGCTTTTCTTAATCCCTGTCTTCCTAGTCTTCAGTTTTCCTCTGATGTCCATAATTGCTTAATTTATGGAATAGTAAGCTTGATTGATTTTGAATTTTATGATCCAATCGTTTATATTGATCCACCCCTCTTCTTGTTTGTTTATATTTTTATCTCAGTAAATCGGTGGATCGGTTAATATAAATTTAAGAGTAGTTTTGATTTAAAACTAGTTCGTTCATAAGTATATATTTTTTAAACCAAGATATATATAATATTATATTAATATATAATATATAATATCATATATATTATATATTTATCTATATTTTATATTATGTTTATATTTTATTTTTAATTTAAAAATTAAATTAAAAGTAAAAAACTGTTTTCCATTTACTAATTCATCAGATCTTTAAAGCAATTTAATTTTTCAAAAAATAATTAAAATTTCCACTTCTCCTAGAATCGGTGACCACCAAAAAAGTGTGTGGATCTTAACTGCTATTTAATTATCTATATATTGATGATATTACAAAGACTTAAAGTCTTTGAGCGCAATACTATTTCATAATAATATTGATGCTTAACAGTTATAATTTTGTAATTATTTTAAAAATCTAAATTTCATTGTAATTTATCGAGATCATTGCAGTTGAATGTGCGACCCAATCATTGGCTAACGCCTTGTAACTTTACAATATTACATGACAAAATGACAAGATCATTATTTTCTTAATTTTATAAAACACTTTTTCAAAAACTGAGTGATAAATGGTTCAATTCAATAATCATTTCTTAAATGGATTTGAGAACTGTTCAAGAAACGACGAAAATACAAAAGAATTAAAAATAAATCGTGATTTTAAGAAAATTTAGATTCATTCGTAACTTATATCTGAATTAACAAAATCTACGTATTTTGTACTATTCAAAAAATAAATTATTTTTTATATTTATTACATAAAGCTAATTAATATTGTTGTTTTGATTGATTGCAAGTGTGTAAATTAAGTGTGTAAAACTGTATTAATAGTCAATATGTATTTTCCCTTATACACACAAGAAGATAGGAAATTACCCTTATATTTTTACATAAAATTGCAGTGCTATAAGCTGCATCGATTGATCTTTTGTCTTGTGGACACTTTTATAAAATTATCATCCCTAACATTTTTGATTAAGAAATTTTTCTAAGATATCCCATATTATATATGCGACATAATCAAGGTATTGAATATTATACAATTCACTAAATTGGAACCCTTAATACCTATTTATTTTACGATTCGTTTTATTATTAAAATATGATTTATTTTACGATTCGTTTTATTATTAAAATATGAACCCTTTATAATTCTATGGGTACGCATTACCTCAAAGTTGATTGTAGAAACTAACACATTTTTAAGTACAGACGTATAAATTGCGTTCTCAGATTTCAATGTAAGTAAAATTGAACAATTGATCTGATAACTACATTTCCTTGAGTTCTAAAATTTTACGTTCGGGTTGAATGTGATTTGTATTTAGCAAACCATTTACGTAAAAATCAAATCGTATTCCTGCTGAACGTGCAAAAATTGTAATCACTTATATTTAGAAAAATAGTCAAATAGTTTACATGGGTTTAACTGGATATTGCTCGTTAAGGATTAGCATAGCATATTAAGAGTAATCGTTGACAAATTAACCCTGAGGACATGATTGGATAATTATCCAAGTTAAATAAACTTTTGATAGTATTGTTCTGAGTTGCACGTTCACCTGCAATATCAAACAAATACGATGTGAAATTTGTATTTTATGGTTGGCCAAAAAGAAGTTACACTTAACCCCAACTTAATCTTTCAAAGAATACATAACCTTGTATAATCACTTCTTATACCTATGTTTTAATTTCTCTATGTGTTGTAACGTAGAAGGATTTAAATCAAATAATAACCTAAGAAGGAATCATGTATGTCAGTCACATCTTGAATCGATTTTTATGCACATTTTTATTCTTTTGAAACATTTTGTATTTATCTGCTTTTAGTGAACTGTAAAAGATCAACTAATCGCAATCAGCATAGTAGATAAAAATATTATCTTTATTTTTACTGTTTCTTCTTTATACTTTGGAAATTTCCTTTAGTTCATTTCCGTTCCGTTTTTATAACACTTAAAGTCAACACTTGAAATTTGAGTTCGATTTCAAATTATATTCGGCATTTAGATATTTTAATAAAAGGTTCAAAGACCTTTTATAATCCCTCTTTAAAGGATTGTGCCTAAAGCTAGAAATTGTTTTAAAACTGTCAAATTTTAATGTAATATTATCGTAATAGATTAATAAAATATAAATTATAATTCGACATATAACTAGTTTTAAATTTTAATTATTTTGATATAAATTGGGTTAATTGTTTCTCCATATCGTAATAAAGGTCTATCAATTTTTCATTGAAATTATTACAGTTGATTCATGATTTTAATCAATCGATATTCGCTACAACTGATAACAAATAGATCATTAAAAAATCATGTATCTGATACATCATTATAATTGCTAACTGCATCGACACCTACATCAAAGGATTTGTCCGCTGTGAATCATATGATAAGAACCCAAGAATGACATACTGTAAGCTTTTCGACGAAATTATTTATTAATAATGAAATATAAATAATGAAATTCATTATTCATATTAGTAATTTAATACATTATTGTAATAGAATACCTGCTGAAATCGTCGTAACAACAAATAGACGAGAATTTACGGATTCTTTGAAAACAATTAAGTGACTGGTTTAATATAAATGGACTATTTGAATATCCAATAAATAGATCTTTATAACTTTTATTTTTGACATATTTTATTTATTGTCTCTATGAACCAGCTGTATGAGCTTTAACTCATTCCGCTGTGTAAATATAAATAAAATATTGTAAACCTTTCGACGAAATTATTTAAATTAAAATAAATAAATAATAAATAACAAAATTAAATAATAATAAAATTAAATAATAAATAAACTATTATCGTTCAGAATTCGATCAAATTTGATGTTTATATGGCGAGTCATTCCCGAGAAAAAAAATACATAAATTGTTTTTTTTTCAACTCAAATTTCGGCTGTCTGAGCAGCCCTCTCTAAATGATTGTGCCGGAAGCTAGAAATTGTTTCAAAACTGTCAAATTTTAATGTAATATTATCGTAATAGATTAATAAAATATAAATTATAATTCGACAAATAATGTCAAGTGAACATTCAGAATAATTTAGTATTAAATATTTTATTATAGTTAAATATTCAAATTTGAAATATTGTAGACTTTGCTGACATGTTATTAATTACCAAGCAAACTGGCTGAACAGAAAATAGCGATTATGAGTAATTTACCTTTGTTAGCAGTATATAATCGTCTGGAGCAAAAACGAGCAAGGTTATCAGCAGCTGACAAAAATCCACCAGCCATTATGCGGATGTTCACGCCATCATGGTACTTAGATAATCTGGAACTGCACAGAGTCATATCCAGCTTCAACCTTTTCGAGAACGGTAGCAATCATGAGCTCAATTTAGTTTCCATCGCGCGATCATTATCGAACTGTAAATATCAAGAAGAATACGGTTTGATAACGATAAATACTAAGAATATTAGATCGTGTGCAGTAGTGAGGAAAAGAGGATCAGTGGTACTATTTACATATGATCGTCATGATAAGCAAATATCGGATGTTGTAAACGAGCAGGTAATGAAGTGCGCAAAGAAAATTGCTAAGCGCATTGCTGATTCGGACACCGGAGATAACGATGCTTTTCTTAAGGAAAACATAAGATTTCTAAATTTTCGTATTAGTACGATGCTGTTTGTTCTAAATTGTCAACACAGTCTGCATTTGATTAAACTTTATAACAAACTAAGGACCTGCGTAATGCTTAAATACCTACATGTAGTGTATGAACCGGAAATCAGTCGTGGAATTTCAGTAAAAGATAATGCTAACAATTGCCAGTGTATTATTTATGCCAGTGGTAAAGTTTGTATATCGTCGGTTACTAAAACCCAAGCTGAATATATCACTTCTTTACTTAGTCCAGCGTTATGGGAGTTTCGACTTAATTCATAAGCAGTTTATTGAAACTTTGCAAATTCTGATGAATTCGTGAATAGATTGGAAAGATATTTGACAAGATAGAGCTTGATTTTCCAGCCTTTAATAATTTAATTGTTTGTAATGTAAGCAACGTGTGCAATTGTTTAATTTTAGATGTGCGGAATATTGGCACATGAGTTTGAGTTCATTAGTCACAGGAATTAACATTACTAAAATATATTTCGTGTATAATTTTAATTTTTAGTGTTTTGGAACTAACAATCACTGCTATAAATGGGAATATTAATTTGCCATAAAGCTGTATTTCTTAACATACGGATCATGGCCCAACTTATTATAATATCTTATTATAATTTAATTTAATTTTTTTCGTAACTTGTTATATTTTCTTCATTGTAATGGTAAATAAAGTAGCATCTTTAATAAAGCTGGTATAATTACTATTTTTTATTCTAAACCAAATGTATTCTGGAATATTAATTTTATTCAAAAGCATTTGCAAAATATTATTCTAAATATTATTACTTGGCTATTAGGATTAATCTAATAGTCTAAAATATAATTATTTGATTATACTTATTTGTACAACAGACAACAAGTGGTGTTTCGTTTGACGGTATAGCAAAAAACACAAAATAATTCCAAATATTTGAAATATTTGCCAAATGGTATAGTGGGTCTCGCAAAGATTAAGCAAGTAATGAGTAATAACTGCAACGGATTTCTAATTTAGATACTTAAAAATATTATGTACTAATTTTAAAAGTTTGTGATTTATAATTCAATGTAATGGCAAAAACCAACGCAAAATTTATTTAATTGAATATTTCGATGCCTAGCTGGCATCATCTTCAGCAATCTGAAATGAAGACACAAAAGTGTACACGTCAACATAAAAAAGAAGAAAAAAGAAGAAAAATGTCAAAACAAGGAAAACCAGCGCTAATCTCGTCAACCCTGCTGTGTAATACCACACAGCAGGGTCGACTTAGCGCTGGTTTTCCTTGTTTTGACATTTTTATTCTTTTTTTATGTTGACGTGTACACTTTTGTGCCTTCATTTCAGATTGCTGAAGATGATGCCAGCTAGGCATCGAAATATTCAATTAAATAAATATTGCGTTGGTTTTTGCCATCTTTATTCAAATTTAAATCTTATTGCGTTCATAATACATCACATTTTTTTTCATGATGAACCACGACGTTCTTGCTATGCATCACAACATTCTTCCGGCGCATCACAACATTCTTCCGATGCATTACAAAGTTCTTGTGGTGTTTCACGACGTTCTTAAAAATGCATCACGATTTTCATGTGATGTACTTTTTCTAAAACTAAAAATATTAAAACTGTGAAATGTATATTACTTTTGTAATATAATGAAATCAAAATAAATAAGAATGAAATCAAAATAAAAAGATATATATTTTGGTTCTTTATTAATGCAAATTATAAAACGCTTGTCTAAAGACTGTCAACGCCGTACTCTAAATTATTATTAAATATGCAAAATAGTTTTATAAATTTCATAGCTGTAAACATTTTAGAATTTATGTTACGGAAACAAATCAAAGTAAACAAAGTTTTATTATTCCACCTACATAAATTGTTCACGAAAAGGTGAATAAAAGACAAAACTTATATAACATAGTTTTTTAATAATTGAAAAATTGTAGTGAGCAATGCACATCCTAACTCGCAAAGGTATAATATCAAAATAATATTTTCGTATTAGATAAAACAATGTGTTAAAATAACAGGTAAAATGTTTGTCGAGAATAAAATCAATAAACTAGCTGCGGTTTCACTGCAGAGGACTTTGGAATTAATCGATACCTGCATTTTTTATGACGATAATCGAAAAGATAAACTATCGAGAAAAACAAAATATACAGGTAAATATTTTTACTGTTCTGTTAACTGACAAATCGCAGTCTGTGATTTATTTAATCCTAATTTAGGCAAAATAAATTAGGTTGCGGTCATTTTGACCAACCACTGTGCAAATTTATTTAAATAGCAAAAATAATATTAGTTAAACCAATAATATCTTTACTTTATATTATATAAGCATTCAGAAAAATGACATGTTACATGTTTATAATTTCAAATCTTTTTTAAAAAGTTCCGATCTTTTTAATCTTCACAAACTCTTTTCGTTATTCAACATTCGCATATTCATCATTTTAGTGCTCTCAATATAATGCACAAATTGCAATTATACGCATTCTGCATTGAATTTATTGGATTTCATATGAACTCTCATATTTAGAGGGACAAACCTGACACCTTTGTCGATTCTTCACGCTTATTATCCAATAAGTTCATTTCATATTGGTTTGTGTAATTGACTTTCTCAATGACAGCTGCAGCTATCGGTCTTTTAGAAAGCATTGCTCTGCTCTGCATATTCGGATTTACCAGTGCTTCTTTGATTTGTTCCAAGAAAATCCGCGTTCTCAGCTATTTTCCTCATTTCATTGTCGGCTAATTTCGGTCCACAATGTTGTAGAAAATTACCAAATGTCAATCGTTGTCTAGATTGTCAACTCTTACTCTTGTAGAGTTGCAGTCTGTGATCATTTGTGGTTTCATTTTTCTTAGATCGTCAACTCTTCCTTTTGTAGAGTTGCGGCCCGTGATCATTCGTGGTTTCATGTTTTCTAGATTGTCAACTCTTCCTTTACTTGAGTTGCAATATGTGATCATGTGTGGCTTCGTGTTTTCTAGATTGTCAACTCTTCCTTTTGTAAATATCCATTTGTTTCTTTAAATTGTAATTTATTTATACTATGAAATCAAAGAAACGACAATTTTCTATTATTCGAGAAAAAGGTTCAGTCCAATATTTCAATAGTATCATTGAAATAGTATCATTTGAGTAAATATCATTTGATACTATTCTATTTTGAATAGTATCATTTGAGTAAAAGTTTTCTATATAAAATTTTTATTGTGCAACATTAAAAACTTAAAAAAAAACATGTACAAGAAGATATCACAATAAATGAATTGTACAAACATATTTTCCACAAAGTAAAATATAATTCAAGTCAACAAAAACCAAGTCAATATAAAACTGAAACAAATCAAACAAATATAATTTATTAAGTTACACTAACTATAAAAATATATAAAACAATAAATTTAAATAAAATCTGATTTATTATTAGACATTAGGTCATTTTTTAATTATATAAGGCTCCTGTATAATACGCAATTATGTTATGTTATTATATTATATTTTGTATATATCAAATTATTATACTTATGATAATATATTTAATTATATTATCAATATTAATATTATATTAATAATATTATATTATATTGATAATATTAATATATCAATATTATATTAATTGATTATTTAATACATTTAATTTTATATTAAAAATTATTATATTTATAATATTTATTATATAACACATTTAATGTTATCTTTATGTTGTGAAATGCGTTTTTCCAAACCCTTCCAATTTGACCGATATAAGAGGCGAAACAGTTATTACATGGCATCTCATAAACAACATAATTATTAAATTTTGGTTTTAATTTTAAAATATTATGCAATTAAGGTATTTTTTATAAATTGTGACGTCCAATAAAAATATATAGACATCATATAAATCTATTAAATATTGAGTTCCATGTTTCGTTAACAAAAGGAATTCAAATATATATTTTTTGAATGCAAATGTTAATCAGATCAAAGGCTGAGTAGTGATATTGCCAAAGCTTTCGCCGCTTACGGCTTTGTCAGTGACTCACCCGAAAACATGAAACACATATTAACATTGTCACAAAACCATTAACAATTAATTAATAAATAATTAATAGCATAATTAATAGTTATCATTGCATCGAATCAAACCAGTTCACCGCCTCGTCTTTATTGTTGATTTTCTTGTCGCTATCTGCATCCGATATTAAGATTGCCTCCATTAGCTTTCGCGACACAACGTTATCTGCTCGGTAGAGTACCTTTGCGCTGCACTTTGGTTGCTCATTTGGATGTTGTTGTGAATAATACTCGGCCCATGTATTGCTGGCGAAAGAAGGCGCTAAAGGGTTTCGTGCTGCTCTTAAATGTTACTTGAGCCGTTTAGAAATCGAACGTTGTGTTTCTCCTATGTAGCTAACCTTCTTACCTACAGCAGCGCACTTATCACAAAACATTTCGTAAACTACATTACGTTGGTAGCACAATGAAACATTATGCTGTCTGCTTTTGTGGTCAAAGATCGGACAGGCACTCGACTGCGAATTAGTCTCTTTACTAAGTTTCTAGAATTCCCATGAACTACGCGGACATCAAGATTGAATCGTCTCGCTAACCGATTCACATTGATTGTGAAAACGTCGCTTATAAAAGGAATCTTAAGGATAGCTGAGTTTCGCAACAGTAGCTGTGTTCTTTTAGGGTCTTTCTTTTTCATATTCATAAGATCACTATCCGTGTAGCCTCTTTCCTTAAACATCGAGTCGATCTTCCGGCACTTATCTTCTGCTACTTCATTACTGCTAGTGCACATACACGCTGTTTGCAGCATGTTAAGGTAGATAGCTCTATTCACACTGTAGGGTGGGCTGATCGTTTTTGTAGCGTAAGATTAAACTTTGTGGGCTTCTGATATCATTTGTATTCCTTTACTTTGTTCTGTCCAAACGAGATGTTTAAGAATGACACGTGTCTATCAGCACCGGTAGTCGTTAATTGGCGGTCAAACGACGGTTGCTGTCCATTGTGTTGAAAGTATTTTAATTCTATTTAATTCTATATATTTTTATTTGAAATGTCCAACAAGTTTTTTCTTAATAACACAACTTTTATGGGGATTACTTAATAGCCCATTCAGGAAAGCCACTTTAACAAATCAATCCGAATTACCGAATATCTATCATTCAATAGTGTTATTGGAGCAAATTTTTTTGCTCTATGAAATAGAGACATTGCAGATGAAATCAACCATTTTTTGGTACAAAAGAATTCCACGATGTGATTTCACGTAATACCTCATTCTTTTAAAAAACTTTTGTTTGATAAATTTGGTTGGAATCCTTAAAAACTAGAGCACCTAAGAAAGGTAAACCTGTTTCATTTTCTAAACCAATGTTCAACTGTATATAAGGATCCTTCAAATTCAATTCGTTCAATAAGTATAACTCACTAACTTCATTTCTACAGACAATCATTTAATTTATTAAATTAAATAAATTAATTTTATAAATTATAATATAATATAATTTTAATTAAATTAAAATAATAATTAATATGATTTAATATTAAATTATAATATATTAATTATAATATATTAAATTATAATAATTATATTCTTCTAATTTAATATTAAATTAGAAGTATGAACCATCTTAAATAAAGTAAAATTATCGTTTTGATGGTTGTCATAATATTTTGATGAAAAAATAGTTGTACATTCTGTTTTAAAATATTAGCAATATATTTCGATATCTTGTAAAAGTAGAATAGGATGCAATCATTGGACGAGTACAATAAGAACTCTCATGAAACTTGGGCAATAAGTATAAGAAACCTGATTTAACCTAGGATTTAATTAAGAACATAATCTACCAAGAAATTTATTACACTCATTATGTCGGTGGAGTGTGGGATCCCTTTCCAACCTTACAAACTTATTGTTATTTTATATATTGTTCCCAAAAATAACATATTCATCCTTATCAATAACAAATTTCAACGTTTACATGACTCTGTAACAACCTTGATCATTATTACTTAATCATTGTGAATATTACAAGGAGGTTTAAAATTAGAATCCGATCCCAAAACAGAGATAGAGTCACTACCTAATGTTTTGAACTTCCAATTTATAATCTTAGTTTGGACATGAAACGCTTGTTTTAAATTGATATCATTCTACATTGATGATTTTAAATGCATGCTATTATAAAGTTTAAGAAATTTACTCATGTGTTTAAAACCTAAATTGAACTTAATATACTTGCTTAAAAATAATTAATCAATTAAACAATAAAATTAATAGACAAAAAAAACTAAAAACGAGACAACGAAAAATAACGAAAATGCAATTTATAAATAAATTAAAATTCAATGGAAATTACAAAGTTTAAAATTAACTTATATACCTTCGAAGCACAACTAGATGATTGAAAGTGATTAATAAGTGGAAATCTTAGCACATGATGGAATAATATCTTATTTTAGATAAACTTGCAGAAAGTATAAAGATGATTCTGCTTTTGCAATTTTAAATATGACTTGTCAATAAAAATGACTTTTATTTTAAATTTCATTTTTTTAACTTAATATAAATTATAAAAAATCTTATAACATTTATTTTATTATTTAATTATTAAATTTTGATTTAGCATTATTGTTTTGTTTATTTTATAATTACATTAAATACGTAGACTCAGTTAGCTGATTTAATGATAGAGACGCTATCGTCAAAAGCTTGCAGAATTTTTTTATTTTAACTTGATATAAATTATAAAAAATCTTATAACAATTATTTATTTTATTATTTAATTATTAAATTTTGATTTAGCATTATTATGTTTTGTTTATTTTATAATTATATTAAATACGTAAAATCAGTTAGCTGATTTGATTGATTTCCACTTACTCTAATTCTCTTGCATATAAAAGAGCGGAAGTTCACTAATTCCATCTTATCTTTTTGAAAATATAAATTTTTTGGGAAGCATCTATATCCATGGTTATCATAAAAATGATAAAATGACAGTATAATACAAATGCTGCTTTTAATTGAAAGCAAATATTGGAGAATGCATATGTATGCCATAAACCTTCAGAATTTCATTAGGAAATTCTGGCTAATTTCTTCTGACTATTCACAACATAGTCAGCTTTATATTCTAAAGTTTTTCTCAAAGACCATAATGTAAAGAATTCGTCTCGTGTTATATTATGACCTTGTAGGCCTTCACTAATCTCTAGCACAACAATCATTCCTGGATTCTTCGCAGATGCCTTTCCATGGTGATTTTCCGATGCATATTTGCATATTATATGCATCACTAGATTTTGCATTATATGCCATCCATATTTTTGATTATATTTTTATCATATTTTATCATCGACAGTAGCATATGGATTGGGATTGTACAAAACGGACAGAATTGTGGCATTTATCCCATCAATTTCTGATAGCAATTAACTTGTATATTCCTGGTCTAATTAGATGTCAATTATTCCTCGATGTCAATCAGACATCGTCTGATTCAAATCGAATCAGACAATGTCAAATCAAATCAGTTGTCAAATCGAATCAGTTGTCAAATCGAATCAGTTGTCAAATCGAATCAGTTGTCAAATCGAATCAGTTGTCAAATTGAATCATACGAGAAATCACTGGTAATGTCTTTACAGACAGTATGGCACAAAACATTGGCCTAAAATTTCCTCCATTCCATAAATTTTGGTATAAACATTCACGTTAGCCTGGTCCAATAGCTTCCATTTTTCTTAAAAAGACATCCCATCAAAATTAATAATGTCTAGAATAATTTTCTTTAGTTGTAGAGATAAAGAGCTTACTGAATATCATCATCCCATGTAATAGCGAATGTTGTAGGATCGAGATACATTTTGAAAACATTGAAATATGACAGTCTGCATTAGTTTTGGCGATGCGATGCTGACCATTTTATATTTCCATTTTTAGATAAAATCGTCTCATTTGTAGTTAATGAATTCATTGGTTTACAGCTTATAAAGAGACAATGGCGGACACGTCATCTGAATCATTCTCGTAGGAAGAGACCAAATATCTGGACCAAGATGAATATTGTAATCTAACTTCAAAATATTTTCTCCAGTATAACACTATCCCAGTTCAAAATTTAAGCTAATAATTTCTTTAATGTGATCCTTCTAGAGCTTATTTGTGGTGTTCAAACGCAAATAATTTGCCAATCTATAAGCACTATGTATTGTTTTTGAAACAAAATGGATATTATCAAAATTCAAAAGTATGGGTTAACATGACCCGCAACATTATATTTGTGATAAATACTGGATACACATTTATATACACAAATAAGCCGGTGTTTAATCAACCAGTTAATGACCCAATAACAGGAAAAGTCCAAAAGTTTCAGTGATAGAAAGTTAGTATAGCAAATACTTAATAAAGACGAAAACTGAAATGTGTCGAATTAACCCGTAACATAATATTAGGGTTGAATAGCTTAATAAAAATTTACAATTGAATATATAATTAGAAAACAGTTTCTAAATTTATAATATTAATTTTTATACGACACTGGATTCATCGTCAGATTGTTATCAGTTATTCTTTTTAGAATCAAAGTTTCAACTTAAAGTTTATGTATTAGAGCGATCCAATTACAATCGCTATCCATGGAATAAAATGAAATCAATAAGTGATTGAAGGTTATACCCAATCGTCAACTCCAATTAAAGTTTATAAATCGTATTTTTTTGAAGATGACGATAGTAGCCACTGCAATGCGTAAAAAATATATTTTAGAATAAATTGATTTTTTATTGGGTATTTAATGCTTAATAATAATTTATTAAGACATTAATTAATTAAGACATTAATTAAGACACTTTTAATGTCTTAATAATACTTCTGATATCGTGAATACAAATGGACTGTAAAGGTACATTTCCGCTTTTATTTCAATGTATTCTACTCATATATAGCAACTTACATTAATGGTGATCTTTAACGTAAATTGCTATCAAACAATTTACATCAAATTGATTCAATAATCGACGCGCTAGTTATAATTATGTCACTCCTTAGCAACCTTTAACAAGAGTAACATGATTTTGACGGAATTCAAAGAAATGATCGAATTTGTTGAAAAACTCTACATCAACAAAAAACAGGAAATTAAGACAGTAAGCTGGAAATATCCGTCGTATTGTTTTATGTTCTTAGCTAAAATTCAATTTTATGATTAAATTAAATCTTATTAAAATAAATCAATATAATTTATATTTTGAACTATATATGAACCAAATTAACAATTAAATCAAAAATTTTCTTTTTAAGTCTCACACGATACAGTAACTTACTATCACTGCTCTATCGATTGATGTCAATATAAAGTCGCTTTTATAATAAAGTCGGCATAACAATATTATTGATGTGGTGTGCAACACAACTTACGATTGTTGAGTCGCTGCAGTAATACCGTCGGCACAACACTATCATTGATGTAGTGTTCATTGAGCATCTTACCAACGCATTGTGTTGTAATTGTGGCGGGGCTCACCCTGCGTGGGGAAGGAAGTGCCCCCACTTCAAGGAATATTTTGCAAAGTTCCGTGCGCCAAAATCAGCACCTGAATCATTCGCCAAGTCGGCATATAGATCCTCTGACTGCGAGTTTATGTTAATTATGGACCTCAAGTTCGAAACATTTCAGAAAGGAAATACAAGAGCTTGTGGCGAAAACAATTGCCAATATGTTCGTCAATCCGGTTATAACAATTCCAACCGATGGGGATACAAATAAAAGAGGAGCGTCTAAAAAAGGAGCTTCGGCCCAAGCCGTTCCCCCCTTAAAGATCGGCAAAATGCTTATGGGCATTAATAGAAGCGCCTAAAAGGGAAATGATGATAATGCCCGGGAGCAAGTACCCACTCTAGTCGGCGCTAAAGGCGGAGGGGGCAATCCTTCCACCCCTAGCTATGTCTAGGATGTTGCAATCCCCTTCCGGCCAAACTAACACAATGCAAAGTAATCAAGATCCTTTTTCACTGAATATCCTTCAGTGGAATTCGGGAGGTGCTTCTGCCCTTAGCCTTTTATCTGGTAGAGATGCAGATGTTATAGTCCTTCAGGAGACGCGGTCTATCCGTATCCCTCAGGACATTACTCGATTTATCCCTCAGCATATATACACCCACTTCACTCCGTATATAACCCCTCCTCACTCCTCTTCATCTCAAGGTCTTTTAACCTTAGTTAAATCCTCGTTAAGATCTTCCCTGCTTCTTAACTATTCTTGTCCAGCCCTATCTTGTTTGGCTATACCACTTCGTAAGAACGGTAAATGCATCAGTATAGCCAATATTTATATACGGCCAGGAGAAATTCACAAGAACCGTGACTTTTTGGATGGTATATTAGGTAGTGGCGATGACATGTTACTTGGTGACTTCAACGACAGAACTAATCGTTGGATTAATGAAGAGCTCCGCAGAGCCAGGAACGACTACCTTATTCATAAACCACCGTCCCCAACCTTTCACTGCTCAACAACTAATTCTTTCCTCGACATATTACTGCTTCATAAGATGTGGTTGTTGAAACCTATCTGTACTAAGCAGTCGCGCCAAAAACAGACCACCTTTCATTACCTAATTCGTTGGCGGATGGAAAAATATACGTTGCTTAGAAGGAGGTTTCACTTTGACCCAATCAGAGTGGATCTCAGGCAGCTATCCAACTCTTCCCCGGATTTGGAATGAGAGTTTGACCGAATTTAATACCTACCTCTCTTCGCAAGCTACCGCGATACTATCGACTACCTAAAAATCGCATATACAATCCCACTCCAACAAAACTCAAGGTCCTAGCTAAAATGCTACACCTCCCAAATCTCTCTGTTTCCGCCAGACAAGCCCTCTCGAATGAATACCTGGAGCACCAGATATAGGTTCCAGCTGAGTAGGGATAAGGCAAGCATTTCTCGCCTTAGCCCTTCTCAGTCTTCCTTCTGGAAGATATTCAAAAAGGAGAAGTTTGTCTGTTGGAAGGATAGAGCTTTAGGCTGGATTGGTAGAATAGGCCTTGATAAAGTTTTGGATGAGTCACTATCCCTACACAATTATGGAGCCACTCAATCACCCCAACCAATCCCGCCTTGGTGTGACTTCAGGAGTAGGGACTTATCTGTTACAGATATCCTTAACTCCTGGGGGCCACTCCCGGGCACCTCCAGAACCCACGCGCCACTCTCCACTCGTGTCTGTCAGCTTTTGACAGATAGTCAGAGAAAGGAAGTCGCCATAACAATGCTATTAGCCTCCCCGTCCGACATTGCTAACATCAATATTAGCCGTCGAGTATTTTTACCTAAAAAGAAGTCGATTACATGCCCCAAAGATCTGCGGCCTATTTTAATTAAAAACTTTCTCATCACCATTTACGAAAAAGCGCTTGCGTGTAAAATCCGCGATTATCTAAGTAAGCGAAATTTAATATCACCAGAATTTCATGGGTACGTAAAAGATCGCTCGGTACATTCAGCAATAGCCGAAGTGGAGCAGCTTTGTCATGATAACAGTCATCAGCTTGCTCTGGTTATTTTTCTTGACTTCTCTGCTGCATTTGACCGCATTTCCATCCCTTTTGTTATCACTTCTCTCAGGTCCCTCGGGTTGCCTATATTTCCACAGGGTGGAAATATTGCTGTACACCAAGCGATTCTTTTCTGAAGACGACCCTGTTGCGCGTCAGTTCTACCATATTACAGGTGTGCCTCAAGGCTCCCCACTTTATCCAATCTTATATCTTGCTGCCTCCATTGAAATATACAAAAAATTCAAACGCGATCAAGATCTTGTGATATATGATGATACAACAGCCCTGATTTCTGGACGCAGGTGCAAAGATGTAGTCTCTGACATCAGCCGTTTCTTTACAAGATTAAAAGAACATCTGCCCATATCCAACCTTGTTTTAAACCCCTCCAAATCGCAGGTGGTTGTCTTTCATGGCGCTCCTGCGACAAGGAAAAAACTAAAGAGATTAGCACTCTCAGCTCTATCTTCCATCCTGACTAATCAACTACTCCATACCTTCACAAATCGAGTGAAATACCTGGGGTTCACCATTACTGTGAACTGGTCGGTGAAAGCTTACCTGGATAGACTTAAACGTATCCTGAAGAAAGCTAGATGGGCCCTGAAACGGGCCCAACATCTGTCATTGAAAGAGAAAACCCAAGTGCGCCTCTGGGGTACTTGGGCTATCTCGGGATTGGTCTTCTTTTCAAGAGGACGTCCCCCCAGAACAAAAACTAAGATTTCTTAAGCTCCTCATCTTGCGATTACCAAGCATCATCCGCCTTGATTGGATTATTCGGGGGGGGGTGAAAGACCCCGAGTGGTTCAGTCGAAGGGCGGCGTGTTGGATTGGCTGGGGGCTCAGATCCCGCTGGACCTGAGGCCTTAAAGATTGGTGAAGACCTGAATCGCGACTCATTAGCTAAATTTTTCATTCCTGTATTTTCGATGCAAGTTCCTTTTTATTTTATTTTTTAGTTGTTATATAACACTAAGTTTTGTTATTCAAGAAAATCTTTATCTTTATCTTATCTTGCCAACGCACTATGCCACAATAAGGAGATCAAAACGCCCAAACCGCCAGCACACTTTAATTTAAGATATGCTTGCTCTGACACATATTCTTCTTCAAATCTCTTTTTTAATAACTGAAACATTATCAATTACTATAAATTAATAATAATAAGAATTTCATAAATAAATAACTAACAATCACTAAAAATAACTCAAAGAGACAGGTTAAAAACAACAGTTCAAAATCGATAAGTAAATCAAAATGTCTAGTCTTCACGATATTGTCACGACCCTAGGTCCAGCGGGATCTGACCACTCTAGCTAATCCAACACTCCGCTCTCCAACTGAACCACCCGAGGTATTTAACCCCCCGAAGAGTCCAATCGAGGTGAACTATGCTCAGTAATCGCCATATGAGGAGCTTGAGAAACCTTAGTCTTTGCTCTGGGGGACGTCCTCTTGAAAAGAAAACTAATTACGAGATAGCCCAAGTATCCCAGAGGAGCACTTGTTTTCTTATTCAACGACAGATGATGATCCCTTTCAAGGGCCCACCTAGCTCTCTTCAGGATACGTTTAAGTCTATCCATGTCGGCTTTCACCTACCAGTTCGCCGTAATGGTGAACCCCAGGTATTTTACTCGACTTGTGAAGGTAGGGAGTGGTTGATTAGTCATGATGGAAGTTAGAGCTGAGAGTGCTAATCTCTTTAGTCTTTTCTTTGTCGCAGGAGCGCCATGAAAGACAACCACCTGCGATTTTGAGGAATTTAAAACAAGATTAAATACGGGTAACTGATCTTTTAATCTTAAAAATAAACGGCTTATGTCAGAAATTACATATTTGCAGCTACGTCCTGAGAACAGGGATGTGGTATCATCAGCGCATACCACTAGATGTTGGTCGCGTTTAAAGTTTTTGTAAAGTATAATAGCGGTAACAAGATTGGAGAAAGTGAGGGACCTTCAGGCACACCTGTAATAGGGTAGAACTGACGTGCATCAGGGTCGTCTTCATAGACGAATCGCTTGGTATATAACAATATTTCCACCCTGCTAACAATTCTCGCAGATAACCAAAAGGACCTGAGTGAAGAAATAACAATAGGGATGGAAATGCGGTCAAAAGCAGCCGAAAAGTCAAGAAAGACAGCCACAGCAAGCTGATGACTGTTGTCTTGACCTACTGTACTTGACCTATTGTTGTATGGACCGAGCGATCTTTTTTACGTACTCGTGAAAACCTGGTGGGATTAAATTTCGCATACATAGATGGTCGCGAATTTTACGCTCAAGCGCTTTTTCATAAATGGAGACAAGGGAGTTTTGAATCGAGATAGACCGTAGATCTTTAAAACATGAAATCGATTTCTTTTTTGGCATAAAAACACGAGGGTATTTGGAGGTGCCTGGAAGTGGCCACCAGAAGTTTAGGATATCTGTGACAGATAAGTCCCTGTTCCTGAAGTCGCATCAAGGCGAGATTGGTTGGGGAGATAAAAAAGCTCCATAATTATGTAGGGATAGTGACTCCTACAAAGATTTGTCAAGGCCTATGCTACCGATATAACACAATGTTATATCCCTCCAGCCTACAAACGTATGCATCTTAAATATCTTCTAAAAGAAAGACTAGGAAGGATTAAGGCAAGAAATGTTCGCCTTATCCCTACTCAACTAGAACCTGTATATAGTGCTCTAATATTAATTCGAGAGGATCTGTCTGGCGGGAACAGAGAGATTTGGGAGGTGTAGCATTTTAGCTAGGACCTTGAGTTTTGTTAAGGTGGGATTGTATATGCGATTTTTAGGTAGTCGATAGTATCGCGGTAGCTTGCGAAGAGAGGTAGGTATTAAATTCGGTCAAACTCTCATTCCAAATCCGGGGAAGAGTTGGATAGCTGCCTGAGATCCACTCTGATTGGGTCAAAGTGAAACCTCCTTCTAAGCAACGTATATTTTTCCATCCGCCAACGAATTAGGTAATGAAAGGTGGTCTGTTTTTGGCGCGACTGCTTAGTACAGATAGGTTTCAACAACCACATCTTATGAAGCAGTAATATGTCGAGGAGAGAATTAGTTGTTGAGCAGTGAAAGGTTGGGGACGGTGGTTTATGAATAAGGTAGTCGTTCCTGGCTCTGCGGATTGCTTCATTAATCCAACGATTAGTTCTGTCGTTGAAGTCACCAAGTAACATGTCATCGCCACTACCTAATATACCATCCAAAAAGTCACGGTTCTTGTGAATTTCTCCTGGCCGTATATAAATATTGGCTATACTGATGCATTTACCGTTCTTACGAAGTGGTATAGCCAAACAAGATAGGGCTGGACAAGAATAGTTAAGAAGCAGGGAAGATCTTAACGAGGATTTAACTAAGGTTAAAAGACCTTGAGATGAAGAAGAGTGAGGAGGGGTTATATACGGAGTGAAGTGGGTGTATATATGCTGAGGGATAAATTGAGTAATGCCCTGAGGAAGACGGATAGACCGCTTCTCCTGAAGGAGTATAACATATAAATCTCTACCAGATAGAAGCCTAAGGGCGAAAGCACCTCCCGAACTCTACTGAAGAATTTTCAGTGAAAAAGGCCATTGATTACTTCCCATTGTGTTACGTCAGCTGGAGTGGGATGCCCATTTTATCCCAGACCTGAGATGGGAAGGCTGCCCTTCTCACAACCGGCTAAACTAGAAGTTATTTGCCCACCAGCTTTATCTTCATTTCCCAAGGAGGCTGTTACTACTTCCAAGCCATTAACTTCTTGGCAAACTTAAAAGAGTCCAGACTCTGTTTAGAAGCATTTCGTTTTTTTTGAAGACGGTGATTTCTTTGGTACGTCGTAATATTCGTCGTTATAGGAGAACGTAACTCCTCAAACTTGGCTACAAGGTATTGAGTTAAAGTTTGCAACTCGTTCATATTTGTCTGGCGCCTTTTTATTTGTAGCAGGAATAATTGTTTTCATTGAGCGCTTTGATCCTCCGATAATTGCCACTGACATAATTTTTTCGTAGACGAAATTATAAATTAATAGGGTTTATCGTGTACGTTACTCATATACACATGAGTAATGATTAATTTGTCGGACGCACTCGCTGAATATATGTAGTGTATACTGTGTTGACGCTGTGTCATATTAGTAATGTATTCAAGTTATTGTCACTGATACACTTTAAAACCTTTTCACCTTAAAAAAGTTTTCACACTTTTGAAAAGTTTTACACTTTTCACCTTAAAAAAGTTTGAGATCTAAAGTAAATACATTCAGATCGCTACGCTCGCGGAAAAATCTGTATTAATTAGGAGTTTAAACTATCTTGTTATACATATTAACTACTTACAAAGAACCTAAATTGGAAGAACCTAAACCTAAAAACCTATACCAGAAGAACCTACACAATCTTTATTGAAATCTACGCAAGAGACTTTACTCTGATAAAGTCTGAATATACATACATATAATGGTCAAACAGAGGAAGACTACAAAGCGAGGTGATGCTGCCAAGTTCGTGGATTATCAGGTTCGGTGTTCAAGTGAAGATTGTAATGTGTGGACAAGTGTTTCAGTTCCCGGGGAAAAGAAAACAGCTCTGTCTAATGCATCTTTCTACTGCGGGTACTGCTGCGCATCTTTGATAAATGATTTGAAGACGGAATCTACCCCCTTGGTTGTCGGTCAGTCGAGTTGTAATTCTCTTGGACCCATATCAGCTCCACCAATTCCAAAAAGCATAAGTGCCGGTCAAAGTAAGGAAGTTCTTATTTCCAAATCTACTAAGAATGTTGAAAATTCCAGTCATAGTGATGGAAGCTATTCTAACTCTCTCTATATATCCCTCCTCAAGTCTTAACTCTATATATCCCTCCTCAAGTCTTGCAAATAATCCAATGAATATAGATTTAACTGTAGAGGGTGAGACTGTAGCCATGGATGTTCCAGTGCATTTACCTGATATTACTAATGATGAAAATACATATTGTCAGGTTTTGAATCATGGTCATATGTCTGATAGTGGGACTGTCAAAAAGAAGGAACAAGCGTCAACGATAAGTCAACATACACTATCCGCAGTGTCACGTGACAGTCTCGAATTGCAAATTGGTAATAATAGGAAACACACCGCTGATCGATGTAGATCTATTATTCTGGCCAATGTAAGATAATCTTTATTTGAGAACGCACAAGTACGTCTTAACGAGGACGTCCAGAGTGTGAGATTTATATTGACGCAGGTACTTGGTTCTTGCAATGTGGATATTGTCAAACGTGTTAAACTCGTTGCATTATTTCGACTGGGTAAGCGTGATACACTTAGTAATAGGCCGCGTTTACTCAAGGCCGTATTTAGAGAGCAGTCGCATGCTGAGTTAATTCTTCGGAATTCATATCGTTTAAAAGGATCCCATGTTAGTCTCTTAAAAGATCTTGACGCTCTTCAAAGGGAGAAATTGTCTCAAGCTAAGAAAGAACTTGCATCTTGTGTTGCACTTGGTGAGAGCAATCTATGTGTGCAAAATTTTCAAGTAGTGAGGCGACACATTCGAATCAGTTGGTGCCCACTAGATGTATCGCCTCTCGTGAATGTGGAGGGTTTTGGCAAGGTCTTATAGCATATAAGTGCCTAGCTGATTTTGGATCTGAAGTGTGTCGGATTGCTAGAGATGATATTATTACTCGCACTGGTGTGAATAAAAGTCATAGTATATTTTATTGTAATGTTCGGAGCTTGTTACAGAAAGTCGATGAGCTAAAGTTTAGGATCGAGTCTGTTAATCCAATTATAGTTGGTATTACAGAATCTTGGCTTAATTGTGATGTATCCGATGCTGAGGTATCCATCCCAGGCTATTCTTTGTTCCGTAGTGATCGGATTAGGGGTAGGGGTGGTGGCGTAGCTCTCTTTATGAGAGACGAAGTTAAGGTGCGCGTTTTGAGTAAGTCGTCTATTGATAGAGTTGAGAGTTTGTGGTGTCAGGTGAAGTTTGATAACAGCTCACCCATCATACTGGGTCTTGTGTATCGTGCTCCTAAGGCAATATCTAAGAAACTCATTGAAGAGATAGAGTTGTATACGCGAGGAGATTGTGATACTGTGATAATTGGGGATCTGAATATGCCAGATGTTGAATGGACTTCGAATACGGTTCTTCCTACTTGTGATAGTGAATCTTGTGACCTTATGGAGTGTTTTGCTTATTGTGGTCTTGCTCAATTTGTTGATGTACATACTCGCTTTTCAAGTTGTAGTTCTTCCCTTCTTGATCTTTGCCTATCGACAAACAGTCAATTAATCAGTAGTATCCAATATGATTCTCCTGTTGGTTTGTCTGATCACTGTGTAGTTAAAGTTTTGCTAAATATACAAATGAGGGTGTTTCATCATGCTCGGTACAAACGTCAGATTAATGTTTTTCAGGCGAACTATGATGTTATTACATCAAAGCTGCATAGAGTAAGTTGGCCTGATCCGGCTGTTGTCGGAGTTGACGAGGCCTGGGATCATTTTCGCGTGACGCTTTATTCTCTAATGGTAAAATTCTCACCTTTGAAGTCTAAGACTAGTCGGAAAAGCGCTCGTTGGTTTGATACTGAGCTGGCTACTGCGATGAAGGCTCGTGACTTCAGTTTCAAATGCTTTAAGGGTGGGTTTTGTGAATATGGTGTTTATAAGCAGGCGAGAAATTTCTTCAATTCTTTAAAGCGACATAAGCGCTATTTATTTGAAAATGGTCTAGCTCATAGTTGTAGACATGATCCCAAAGCTCTCTTTCTATATGTGAATAGTAGTAGGAACGCTAATAAAACAATTGGCCAATATTTTGATAGCGTTATTGAAGACGACCTTGCTGAGATGTTCTCAAGGCATTTTTACTTGTACAAAGAGACTACAAACGAGTATTCTGAACCTATCCAGAACAGTGAGACGATAAGAGGTGCTAGTGTTTCATATCCTAGTTTAGACATAGCTAATTTGATAACTCCTGAGAAAGTTTTAGCTGAACTGCATCGTCTTAAAGAGACAAACTCCAAAGGTGCTGATTTGTTACCTTCGATATATCTTCGTCGAATAGCAGACTCAATATATACACCACTTTGTAACATATTTCGACAATCTATTATTGATACGAATCTTCCAAAAGAGTGGAAACAATCGATCATTCACCCCATCTTCAAAAAGGGTGATAGATCTTCAGTAGACAATTATAGACCAGTAAGTATTACTTGCTTATGTTGTAGAATGTTAGAGCGAATTATACATGGTTATATGGTCAAGTTTTATAGTGAGAATAATGTAATAGCTTCTGAGCAACATGGTTTCCGTAAGGGTTATTCGACAGTTACTAATCTACTCGTAGCCTATCTTGATTGGTCAGCTAATAAAGCCGTATCAATTGCTACTGACATCATATTCTTCGATTTCTCTAAGGCATTTGTCAGAGTAGACCATAGATTCCTCCTAAATAAACTAGAGAAAAGTGGCATTCCATTTTTGCTTGTTAGATGGATTGAATCGTTTTTAAGCAATCGTAGTTATTGTGTGCATGTAGATAATTTTTACTCTTCTTCGCGGCCATGTAATATAGGGGTGCCTCAAGGTTCAGTATTGGGTCCATTGTTATTTAGTGTCTACATCAACGATATCCCGGAATTTATTGATTCTCGGATGCTTTTATATGCAGACGATTTGAAAATCTGGCGGGCAATTCGTTCACCCAATGATATAGTTAAACTGCAACGGGATATCGATGAAGTCGAAAATTGGGCTCTGCTCAATAGGTTGATTGTAAATATATCAAAATGCAAACATTTACGTGTTCGTGGCGGAAATGCTCAATCTTTAGTTAATTATAGCTTTCAAAGCAGTGATATAGAACGAGTGAGCAAATATAAGGACTTGGGAGTGTGGATAAACAGTGATTTGAGTACCGTCACACATACTGAACATGCTTGTTCAAATGCGTTGGGGATAATCGGTCAACTTCGACGCACTTTCATTGCACTCAATCAATTTGCCCTACGTCCGCTAATCTTTGCTCATGTGTTGAGCCGTCTTCTATATGCTGCGCCGTGTGTGTATCCCCAAAATTCAAAAGAACATATTAGTTCAGAGAGGGTACTTCATAGAGCTACCAAGCTAGCACCGCAACTGAAATTTTTGTCGTACCCTGATCGATTAAAAGCACTTAGACTTGAGACTGTCACGTGGACCCGCCGGTACATCGATATGAGTATGGTCTGGCAAATTCTTAATGATTTGGATCATCCACTTCGAGATTGTCTTCATTTGCGCTCATCCAATATCCTCCGAGGCCATGGTTTAACCCTGCGACGTGAAAGGATAAGAAAATCACGAGCTGTCCAATTTGATCGGCGAGTTGTATCTCTGTGGAATAGGCTTGGAGAGTCAACAGTGTGCAGTAGCAATATCAACGAATTCAAAAAGAAATTACGGATGGAGGATGCCATGGGGAAAGCTGCTTTTCCGTATTTGTGATACTTTTATTATATTTTCTTTTTTTCTGCAGTGAACCAGCCAATTAAGCCATGCTTTTATGTGCTGTTGAAACATTAATATTTTTTTTAATTTTAATTGATTTTTTGAAAAAAAAACAAATACAGTTATACTATAAATTTTAGTTCATTGAGTTTGCAGGTCGATGTCGAGCAGAACGAGGACCGCGAATACACATCGAAATTGAACGAGCCAACTGAATTCCAATCTTTGACCGTAGTTTTGTCAATTCTTCTGAGTAGGAATGATTGTTTTTTATTGCCATCTTCTGTGCAATTCTCTGAATTAATTGTGCAGATGATTTTACTGCTCCACCGAAACATGATAACACGATAGGTGCGAAATTCGCCCTCTCTATGGCAGTTACTCTCTCTTGATACTTAGCGAATTTACGTGTTTCGTGATATGTAAAAGCAGCCCCAGCGGATTTCGAAAGGTTGGACGGAGCGAAAACGTTAAAAACGCAAGTATCAAATAAAGTTCGCTCCGAACGACTTCCATAAAAACCACAGCAGGCGATATCCAAACGTGCATCATGAGCGCGAGATGTAGATATGCGCTCGAAATGAATACTAGAATTTACTGGCAGTAGTGTTGGCTCTTTTTGCACATTATCACATATTTCTGTCAAGGTTTTAGAAAATATATCACGAATTGAATCATGTCTTATCGATGGATGACCTCCGGTGGGACAGGTAAGTGAGTGAGCCAGAGAATTATGTTCACCGCAGGGGCAATGAGAGGGCGCGTCTAGTGGTAGTCTATGATATCGAGCTGCAAGTGCGTCACGAAATTCTACATTGCTAACTCGAGTCCAACGATCACTCGTAGGATATGTGGAGAGCCATGACGAGGCACCTTTGACTTGTAGATGTTCCATAATACGTAACAAATTGTCACCAACATTAGCTACTCGATCTCTAAGCAATGACTTTTGAAGATCAATCTTTGAAGTGCCTATAAGGGCAATGCGTTTGGATTGTTCAGTCCTTAAGTCCACACCGTATAAGCCATTTAAATAAGGAGTGCATATATCTTTTGAGCTTTTAAACTCTTCTATCGCAGTAAAACGTGGGTCAGCAATACCTAGACCACCTAGTCTTATCGGAAGGGTAAATAACGGCCATAAATAATCGTCGTCAGGCAATTTCAAATTAAAAAGCTTATCAAAACGCTTCTGAATGGTGTCATAGAGATCATCGAAACTACCAATTGAACAGTTTGTGGTTCTTTGCAAGTGAATCCATTTATGCTGAAGCGATCTGGTCATACTAGTATAGCTTATCTGCAAATCAAGAATACCCACGTCAGCAAGACGATTTACTAATGAGCAATAATTAGAGATCTTTTGTTCCGTAGTTTTATTTATATAATCATCTGTTCCAATAGGAGCACCGAGTACTAATGTGCCATCGACAACAATGTCGATTCCCGTTTCATTAAAAAGTTTGCGGGTACTATCTGCATTTTCGGGACTAGTTAGTAGAACGCATTTGTTGCTGTTGACATGAAATCCGAAAGCACGGCCGTAGTCACACAAGAATTTGAAAGCCTTGTAAATTTGCACAGGTTCGCCGATTAAATTGCCATCATCCGCGTACCAGAATTGGTTGATGTTAGGAAACTCCTCAGTAATGTTTAACAATAATGGCAGGGTTGCTACTGCATAAGCTGGCATAGCAAGTACGTCACCTTGCGTAAATCCCTCTTGGGATTTGATGAAACTATCACCAGTTGAAAAATTTGAAGGGTTATCGTAAAAATTGTGTAGTATAGTAGACATAGAGGGACAAATGCGTGATATATTAGCGAGAGCTGCCTTTCGATTTATTCTGTTAAATGCATTATCTGCATCAACAGTGAGAAGAACTGCATCGGGATCTTTTAACAGGCATTCGCGAACTGCGTGCGTGACGCATTCCACTCCAGCTCGTTGACCAGCGCACATTTGCAACCGTCCGCAGACTTCTTGAATATCATTGGAAATTATAGAAAGAATGGCTTTCGACATTATTCTCCTACTAACGTCGCCAATACCAATAGGCCTTATTCCCGATTTTTTGGATAAGGCTATTAATCTGCTTGAAGCCAATACATTTATAACATTAGTAGGCATAAGCTCAGTAGCTAAAGATTTTGCGAACGTTGACAAAACTTTAGTCAATTCAGCAGATTCGTGACCAAACTTAGTTAACATCTGTAGCCATGACTGTGCATCGATGCCGGAGGGACCTGCTCCACCTTTAACACGTTTAGCCATACGAATTATCAATTCACTATCGATTGAATCAAAAATCACAGGGTGAAAATTTGGAACTGTGATTGGGAAAGACCAGTTAACAGCATGAGGAACTAATGGGCTCGGTACAGGGTGCTTGTCGAGTAATAATTCCCGAACAGTTTTAGAACCAATCACATCCTCTGGTTTAAAAGGAACGCCATCATAAAAATCGTTGTCTAGAAGATGCATTGCTGTGTTCAGTCTAGAGCTTTCAACCAATGAGACGAATTTTTTGCGCCAATCTCTTGACTTCGAAGGTTGAATTTTTAAGGCTTTCATATTTTGAAGGGCCGAGGCTTCAGCGTATAATCCAGCATAGTCATTATTGAACCACATGTCCAATCGTCGGGATAAAGTTGATTTCAATGATTTGGGAGATTGACGAGAATTACGTTGAAGAATAAGATGTCCAAAGATGATGTACTTAGTAAAAGTTTCCGAATTAGTGAGAGAATCCCTGAATATGCGTGCAAGTTCTGATATAAATTGTTTGGACTCTGAACATTTTGGAAGTCGAAATAAGTTAGGTTTCCAATGTATGACGATCGAGAATATATCCTGTATAGACAATACATCGGACTCTTGACGAGTATTCATTGTGCAATTTATATTTATTTGGTTGTTAAGAGGACAATGCCGATGATCAGAGTTTTCACAATCTGAATTCGGTTTACTCAATATGGACATAGCAATATTATTGGAAGCTGTTGCGGAGCAATTTACTTCACGATTGGAACAATTCACAGCTGAGCAATTCAAGCATAGGATATTCTGCTTAGCACATCGACATCCTTTACATTTAGCATTCGGGCTGTTGCATGAACAGCATTTCAGAGTTGTCGCAGGCTTGCCCTTGGGCATTTATTTTGTTTAAGAACATAATTGAATTGCACCAAACGTTTGGGACGAGTAGTGGATGTTATTTTATTGTATGTTTATAAGAAACCAAAATTTTTTTAGGTCAAATAATAATAATAAAACGATTATGGCTGTCAAACAATGAATGATTTTTTATAAATAAACATAAGAAGACACCTTTAAAAATAATACAAAATTTAAAATCATAAAAGCCAGCAAACTCTTTTTTGTTCCTATATATATCAAGAGAACAGAAGAAATCAGATTAGCTAATGAAGTCTACGTATTTTATACAATATATAAATTAAAAAATAAATAATTATAAATAATAAATAACAAATAAATATATAATATTTTATATAGCAGATATTTATAACATATTCGTAACATATATTAATTACATATTATCTTATTCTAATACAAAGTATATTATTTATTATTAATCCATATACATTTTCCACTTAAGAGTTTAAGTATTTTTCCATTGAAGAGTTAAAGTATTTTTCCGCTTAAGGGTTTAAGTCTACGTATTTGATACAACATAGAAATAAAAAATAAAGATAAATGATTATATAATATTTTATACCATTTGTATAAAAATATTTTAATTTTTAATATTTTATTTGTCAAATTTTTTATTTTTATAAAAAATTAAAATAAAAAATTATAAATAATAAATTACAAATAATTATATAATATTTTATAACAGATATTTATATAAACTTAAAATTTAAAATAAAAATTTAAAATAAAAATCATTTTTTAAGAATTGACCAATAATATACGAGGTACAAATAATAAACATAGTTTTAATATTTCTGACAGAGGTTATATGACCTGGAAAACAATGTCCATATGTCAATAATAACTTGTCAGTAGAACAAATCATATCAAACGACTGAGTCTACGTATTTTTTACTATACATAAATCAAAAATATAGATAAATAAAATATTATTTAATCAATTATTGCAAGTGTTCAAGAAAAATGGTAAAAAATATATTAATAAAAATAAATACGAATAAAAGATGAATAAAAATATAAAAATATGTATTTAAAAGATGAATAAAAATTTTCATTAAATTTGATTAACTAATTATTTGCTATCCACAAAATTTTTCCTCTTAAGAGTTTAAATTTATTTTTTATAATATTTTGTTGTTTTGTATATTGTAAAATTATAAATAATAAATAATTATAAGATTTTATACAATTAATATTTATTAAACGATAAAATTAAATCTTGCTCTCTTGAAAACATTTTTAAATTTATTCAACTCAAATCCGGCAATCTAATTCACCCAAATAGTAGAACCCAGATATATTATTCAAAGTGTAAAGACTGTAGTGTTGATTAGACACAATAGAGGAGTTTCGAGATAGCCAGTCTCACAAATTTTTGTAGTCTTGCTAGATATTGTATATTAATATACTTAACACTTAAAAAGAGAAATTTATTTCGAGTGACAAATGCTTACTAACGACGCGCTTACAATCCCACTAAGAATAAAGAAAATGATCAAACTGATAAAAAATAATCCCACATACCAATTTTGAATAGTATGAACAAGGAAGTCGAGCGAATGTACGGAGGGAGTGAATTCCAAGCAAGATAAGCAGCAACAGGAAAGGAACGGATGCGGAAATTTGTCGAATAATTTGGAGTGTAAAGGAGAAGGGAATTATATACGATATTATATTTACGATAAAGAATGGACGAGATTCATCGAGATATAGAATATGTAAGTATGAAGGGGAACTGCGATGAAGTACACAATGGGTCAGATAATCAAACGAAACAGGACACAATGGCTAATTGTGGGAAGCCAGGAATTATTAAAAATATGTTCAGATATGTGTTTAAAATGGCGGAAGTGTATCCAACTACAGGAAGTGGATGCAAGATGTCGATTTGAGAGGAGGATATACAATAGTAAAAGAGAATGTCATCAGCATGTTGTATAACATGAAAATTGTGTGTTTTGGTTATTGAATAGAGATCACTGAGAAGGGAGAAAAGAACCGGACCTAGACTGAATCTTGAGGAACACAGTGTGCGAGAGAAGACGGTTGATAGACAGAAGAAGCTGAATGAACACTGAAAGAACGGTCAGATAGATACTATGAAAATAAGGCACAGCGTAGTTAGAGAATCCATTATCAGGACGGAGCAGATAGAGAAGAATATAATGATCATCGATGTCGAATGCATATGATATGTCGAGGGAGATTATGACGCTACAAAGTTTTTCCTCTCATGATTGTAGAAGATCGATAAAAACTTTGTGACACGCTAGTTCTGTGTAATGATTAGAACGAAAGCAGATTAAAACGGGGGATATAAATTCGACGATATAAGATGGGTAGTAATCTGATTTAGCACAAAACGTTCGGAGAGTTTTGATGATGTTGGGAGAATAGTTTTGATGATGTTGGGAGAATAGTCATTGAACGATATGATGACGGAAATGAACTGTCGAGAGAGTGTTTTTTTCAGAAGTGGGCGAACGATGGCACATTTCCAGTTTGACGGAAAAGTGCAGCTGTGGATAGAAGAATTAGGCACATTTCCAGTTTGACGGAAAAGTGCAGCTGTGGATAGAAGAATTGAACAAAAGCGGAGATAAAGAATAGCAAATAAGCTTAAGTAAGTACATAGGAAAAACGTAGGCAGAAGAAGATTTGTTGGGCAATGAAAGGAAAACTTTTAAAACTTCGTCAGAAAAAGGAAAGGAGATAGAAGAGTTTAGAAGAGATTATTCTATTAAGTCAGTCGATGATTAGAGAGTTAAATTGATAGATGATAAAGTATTACCATACTTATATTGAAGATTAGAAGAAAACAAGTTTGGATTGATGTTACTTGAACGTGAGAAAACTAGTTTGGATCGATGTTACTACAACATGAGAAAACTATTTTGGATCGATGCTACTAGAACGTGAGAAAACAAGTTTGGGTATGTGTTGAAAAACATGAATAGTAGACTTTTGGTCCGAATAAGTGAGTTTATTCTGATAGAATAGTGTGTATTTACTTCGTAGGAGAGAGTAATAGGAACGACGATTATTTAGATAGTCATCACGATACTTGGAGGAGACAGAAGTAAAACCTCGTTTGAAGAAACGGAGATAGACGCAAAAAGCGTGGCGTATGCGGCACTTAAAAATTACAATCAGAATCAAACCATGGTGTGCTTCGTGAACGCTTACGAGTGTGTGATCGGCGAGCTAATATGTAATCAAGAATTGTTGTGTGCTCCGATTCAAATATATAATGTAGAAAATCGACGAAAATTGAAGGCGAATTAGGCGACACAAGACCAGAGTCATGAATAACATATCGAAATAAAGTAATATTGAGAAATTTCCACGGTCGCTTGAAGGTAGGTGAGACTCGAGAGCGAGCAGGCTGATTAGTGAGATTTAGGGAAAGTAGAAAGTTGTCAGAAAGATCAGGATCTAAAATATTAAATGAAGCATGTGTAGAGAAAGTTCACGGAGTTGCAATGATATCAAGGGTACCACCAAGTATAAGAGTGGGAGGTTCAAAGTAAATGGTGATTATAGTCGGAAAGAATGTTTACAAGTTTGATGGAATCTGAATCGGAAGGGCGGTCGAAGCGAATGTTAAAATCACCTAGTACAAACAGTGGGAGTACTGAAAGTGAACAATAAGAAAGAAGATCAGCAAGTTAATCGAAGGACTTTGATGAAGGATTGGAAAATCCATGACGATATATGATAGTGAGTTCAAGTGTATGAAACGATCTACAGATAAGTAATTCAAAAGATTCAGATGTTTGAGAACAATTTATTTTCATGAGAGAAGTCGGGCAAATGCGACTATACCACCGTAATTCGAAGTGGATGTTGATGACGCATTATCGGAAAAGTTGGCAGAATCAAAGAGATAGACTCCTGTTGAAAGTAGACGACGGATAGCACGATAATCACAATTGGTATGTAAAGATTCAGTTATACGGCAAATGTCAATCTATTGTTATGCAAATGTGTTGATAAGAAGGTCAGTTTTATTTTGGATAGAACGGATGCTGAGTAGACCAATGCGATACGAGCGATAATATGAATTGCCTAGAGAAGGAGGCAAGGAGAAGAAACCGGTCGCCATCGAATTTTCGGACGATTGTAAACAACACGAAAATTTTTATTTACATTTCTTATAGTAAGAGAATATTCTCTTTTAATTTCAGTTAGACGTTTTTCTTTACAAACAAAAAAATTGAGTCATTTCAGACGGGACCGATAAGGAAAAATGCGACAAGTAGATAATGAGGAGATGAGTTTAAAATGCCGGGAGAGAATCGACGTTGCTTGAATATGATCACTGATAACAATTTTTAGGAGTGGATGACGAGCTGAGTGGGAAGCAGAAACGCTTGATGTAAGGTAATGTATAGAAATTAGAGAGATGCCATTGGAGATTGATTATCAGCAGGTAACATTATCGAAAGTATAGATCAAAACGCAGAGACAACAGAATCAAGACGGCTCTGAGCGGAAGAGGAGTCAGAGACCTCGGCATTCGATATGATAATGCACCTATTACGTAATCGCTTTCGTTGATGTTGGAAATCATTAGGATTGATCAAATTAGGCTTGAATATTCTAATTGAAAACGAAGGAAAAGTACAAGTTGGATAGGAAAAATTAGACGAGTGCATTGGTGAAATAATACCGCTTACTTCAGATGAAGACTTGGAAATACGGTTGTATGAAGGAACATTAGACATAATTGGTTGTAAATTCATAGGAATATTAATTTGACGGGCAGGATCAATATTGTTGGAAGCTAAATTGATCGATGAAAGGATATCATAATTAGAACGTTGGGGTGCACGCAACAAGTAGTTAAATGTGAGTAATTTTGATGAATGGAAACGGATTAGATGAACTGTACGGCGAATGAGTAGACGGACACGTAAATGGAGCATTTCGATTAGAACGAGTTACATCGGTATCGTTCGAGTAAGAACAAACGCTGAATTCATTTGGATCAGAGATACCAGATATAGTCGAAAACGCATTATCAGGCGGACTATAATTCCGAATTGGGTGATTAGAAATTGATAGATTCATTTGATTGTTGTTAGTACACGAACAATCACGATATTCATTAACATCTGAGGAGCCAATTGCAGTCATAAAGTGATTAAAAGTTTGAGGATGCATCGCGCGATGTTCGGAAAATGCGAAAACAGCTGATTCGATGTTGGGAATTGAAGTATCGAATTTAGTGACAGCTGGAGTGAACTCTGTGGTGGAAGGATGATTAGCAGCAACATCACTCTAAGCATGATCGATGACAGGTGTAGGTTTAGTTGTAGAAATTATACACTAAATAGCAGTGCTTGTTTGAATACATTTACTATTTGATTAAATTTATCAGAAACTGCCACGTTTGATAAAATAAGTTGATTAAGCTGTAGAGATGCACAAAATTCACATATAAAATCGTTGTTGATTCGAAACGAATAACAGACAACAGTAGTCCTAACATACTACTGAAGTGAAGTATTCGTATTAAGGATTTTCTTATGTCCATCCATGACATATTCTCGTAATTAGATGATTATATATATTATTATTAAATACAACAGCAGCAAAAGAGCGTAGAGCTCGTACAGGCTGGGTACAGGGTTAAAAAATATCAATGAAAATCCGATTGTTTTAAGTTAGTACATTCTTCAGATTTCTCTTGAAGGACAAAATACTGGAGGCCGAAACCACTTGACTTGGTAGCTTATTCCAGCTTTTCCACGTTCGGTTGACAATTGTGTTAAATCTTCTTCGTGGACAAATGTGGGTCTTTAACGTGAGGTGATGTTCCCTCAATCTGTTTGAATTTCGAAGTTCGAACAGTTTGTGACAAACATGTTCCCTCTGCCCTTTTTGAACATTACTTTATATTCTTGTACTAATTATAATGGCATACGTATCTATTCCTTAAGAATATGATTTTAAGTTTCTAGGCAATTTTTTTACAATGCTTTGAGGTTTCAATGCATTAAGAAAAAGGCTAGATGGAAAAGCTTACTTTTTGGTGATATCATTATATTACACTAGCGTCCTGTGAACAGTGATACCACAATATATTGATTACGCAAACACAGTCTATAAAAACAAATAGATTCGTCTAAATACAAGATAAAATATAAAGAAGAGCCTTTAGTCACATCAAGGTATAACTAGCGAGAATCATGGTTATTTTCATAATAGAAACGCAAAGACAATATTTCCTACAACGTTGAAATATTAATAAGGTTGTTTAGGGAGGGGCAGCTTGTATTTTATTTTTTAAGGAATAAACTGACATTTGTGATAAAATTTTTACACGTCTTCTAATAATATTGTCGATATAACAAAACTAATAAATGCAACTAAATACAGGCTGGAGAGAGTTAAACGTTGATAACCATCAGTAATAGGAGATGACTGAAATCCACCAGTATCATTCTCGTATTAGAAGCCATTGGTTTATAGCAATAAAGTTTTATTTTTATATTATTTTCTTGGATTGCTATGAACCATGAGTTGAACAGAATAATCCGCGTCGATTAAATAGCCATCCACGTGGCTATTTAAAGGACTTTGTATGATGAAGTCCTTTCGAATAGGAAAACTTGCAAATAGAGACGTATAAAGTTTTATTTTTATATTATTTTCTTGGATTGCTATGAACCATGAGTTGAACAGAATAATCCGCTTCGATTAAATAGCCATCCACGTGGCTATTTAAAGGACTTTGTATGATGAAGTCCTTTCGAATAGGAAAACTTGCAAATAGAGACGTATAAAGTTTTATTTTTATATTATTTTCTTGGATTGCTATGAACCATGAGTTGAACAGAATAATCCGCGTCGATTAAATAGCCACCTCGCGACTTCTTTTATTGATAAAGAATGTACGATAGATGATTAGGGCACTATATGGAGTATTTAGCTTGCAAAATAACGGTATCTAATGAATCTTTCTTCTTTAGATTTGTCTGAGTTATATAATCAAGCTTGGCATTACTTTATATCACCTTATCTTAAGTTAAAGTGGTATAGAATCGTAAAAATATAAATTACTTTAAATTAGAAAAAATTAGCGAAAATTGAAATATCATCCGTATCCAATAATGCTATTGCTTTTCTTGATATGTGTGC